>JAODTR010057902.1:0-17273 GCA_025399935.1 Amblyopsis rosae
CCATGTGAAATGTAGGTTGTAAAGCCCTTTGAGACTGCAATGTGATTAAGGGCTATATAAATAAATTGACTTGACTTGACTTGACATGTAAATTATCATTTTTATTCAAATATAAAAATTTACCGCATCTGAAAAGTGCAATATGAGCATGTTGTTTAATGTAAGACATTAATAAGATAATTATAAGATAATATATCTTAATATAGATTTCAAACTCAGTTTTGATTCCATGAACCATAATAATTGCCCCAGCTCATTTAGAAACACAGTAATGCCTGAGCACGTGAGGAGATGGGGGAGGGGCTTGCATACTCGCTGGGCTTAACCAACCAGTGTTGTTGTTTTGGTTTCAAACAAGAGTGACCCTCCCACACAATTCATTGCTATTTCACAAAAATAGGTTATGAATCACAGGACCTGTGTATATATACTCTAGACTTTATCAGGTGAGATTGAACTCAAAGATAACCGTCTCCTGAATTACAATACAATATTGATTAGGCTAACATTAATGGGTATACATAATGTATATACAGGTGGCGGCTGGGTGGGCACAGTGGCTTTTGTAGTCATGATAACCTCCCATAATGCATACTGTAGGACCAGGGTTCATGCTCTGTATATGGAAACGTCTGGCATTTGTTTCTGTAAACAGGTTGACCCCTATACTGTAGCTCTCAAAGTCTAGGTCAAGTTCCATATCTTATATTTGGATATGGACATTTTTCACATCAGTATAATATTAGTTTGGTGTTTACTTCCACAAATTGTGACTCACCAAATATATAGACCTTGGTTTGTTCTTTCTCCTAACATGATTGTGGCTGGACTTTCACTCTGTATTAAACATAATTCCTTCTGAACCCTGAAAAACAAACATAATTAGCTACCTACCTTGCGGCTACTGTTTCAAGAATATATATATAAAAATTTTTTTTTAAAGTTACACAGATGGCTCAGCATAAATCCTGTATATTATATGTTATGTTATACCTTGACAACATTTGCAGTTATTTGACTTTGTAAAATGTGCATTGAGCAGACGTTTTAGGATGATGTGAACATTGATCTCAATGAGAAGTATACAGTAGCATGCATACTGCATTTTGATGAATAATTTATGAAATTATGGTAAACATGAGACATAAGTACATCAAGTTACAGCTGCCACTGATCTAAACATAGGTTTATATACTGTACAGTAGGTGCTTGCTTGACCTAGTTAAATAATGACATCAGATGCATTGTCTTGCTCCCTGCATTGCAGTTACAATAGCTTGCTTGTACAGTACTATATAATATATGATATACATTTTTATTGCTAATGAAACGTAATGCTTTGCCATTGTTTAAACAGTTATATGAAAACATATATCATATGGTTTAGTTTTTGCCTAATTAAATGCATTAGTGGTTTGTGATAATGTGTCTATTTTGGCAACTGGTATTATTTTTTTATAAAATGTTAATCATTCTTTTCATCCTAATCAATGTATAGGCTATGGCCAAATGTTACTTTAGTATAATACATGAGACATACATTTGCACTTGACCGGATGTCATAAGAGCAATGGCCGGCTTATGATTTTATGTGTTTACCGGTCTCATATCCTAGCTGACCAGTTGATACAGTATTTTTCCAATGAGAAATAGAATAATCACTTCACCAGGTTCCTGTGAAGCTGTGCATGTTGTTTTCTACTTAGTGTAGAAATGATACTGTGCATATACAAGGGGTCAATCTAAAATGTCAGAATTCACACGCACACACAGTTCTTAATATTTACATATTTATGACAGCATTCTTGATTTAGTTGGATTCAGCACCATAAAAGGGAGTTGCAAATTCCCATCGACTGAAACACACGGCAACCTTTATTATGGCAGCATATAAGTTTATTGCCAAGTTGTTGTTGCAGATCTCTGAAGATACAAGATTCTGAATAGTAACTGCTATCCCTTCAACATTCCTGACATACAGTATATGGAACGTTGTGTGCCCCAGTTTTTGCTCTATAACTTAACCCTTTGCATGACTCTACATAGTAACCTTCTGAGAAATGCTATGTCTGAGGAGATGCCGTGAGTGCACAGATGATTCCTCCATGTCATGGTTTCAGAGTGTTTCAGAGGTCACCAAAGCTAGCTGTAGCTGTTTGATGGAAGGTCATATAGTTTGAGCCTGGTGCCTATGTGATACAGTAACATAGGTACTGTACAGTACAGTATGTATAAGCATGTGTGAACACCATGGGGTCATAATAAGCATACCTATGCTATTGTATATCCATGTGAGACATCTGTTAAATACACATATAGTATATAGTATACTGTACGGTAAATTATTGTCTCAGTTTTATTAGTCTCATTTCGCTTTCATGGTACAGTTTGTCTAAAGCACGTCTGTACAATGAGTAACTCTCGTCTTATGCAAGCAGCAGATCCATCTTGATTGCCTGAATGACATTTTAAAGCAGCTGGAGAAAATGACAAAATCATACAGTATACAGCTTGCGGGGCTTACTATTTATAAGATATTACACAATGATTCTACCAGAATGGAAAAGGTGAAACAATATTTTTTAGGTGCTCAAATGAAGGACTATAGGCTACTGTGATTTGTAGCTTTCCACATTTCTGAACCTTGAAAAGAGGATCTTTCTGTAGCTTTAACAGATGTAACATAGTATGAAGATATTATTAAACTTATAACACAATCAACTAAAATACATTTTGAACACACACACATTCTGCATCATTCTTTATCAGAAGCATTGCTGAATAAATTTTGTGGTTCACTGTATAATTGTAAACCTGTCCTAAGGCTTCATATCACCTGTTATGAGTCTTCAATATTCGGTTCAATAAGAACTTGTCTTGGATCTAATTTTAAGAACCCAGTCTTGTTAGTATTAAAGCAACTTTATCCTGAGACAGGTTTTCTAATTTCATTCAAAGAGCAGATCAGAAGAAGAGGACCAATGGGCCCAATACAAGCAGTCCATAAATCAGGTAGCATATAAATAGCAGTTAAATACATACAGTAGTGTGGCACATTATCTGGTTCAGCAAAGATCCTGATCATTTTGTCCAAAGGGAATGCGTTCTTGCTAGAGGGGATCACTGTACATATAACTTTAAGATGTTTCATTTCTCAAGACCTTTCTTTTATAACCACATTTGTTTCGCAATTCTGTGTAGCCCTCTTCGCTTTCCGTATGTCTGAAAATACTACAGCGTTGGGAGTGGACTGTCCACTTTCCTCCAACAACATAATTCTTCCTTCCTATATCCTTTCTGTGTTTCCTCCTTCAGAGTAATGTCTGACATGACACACACCAAGAAAGCATCCTGCTTGGTACACAGTATTACAACTGTTAAGATACTACAACAATACTACAATATTCTACTGTAAAAAAATACATTTGCATGTGAATTTTGGAGGTGATATATTAGCCTGGCTCTGGCCGACTATTGTTATTATAGTCTGGAAACCCTGATCGTATAAAGGCCCAGCCACTCTAAATGGTGGACCAATAAGAAACCACTGGGGTTGGCTAATGCCATGGAAGTTAAGTGTTTGTTTTGAGATGTAGCTGCTGGTAAATCATGTAGGTAGTCATACAAACAGTAGCATTGCCGATTAGTTAAAACATGTCAAAATTAACCTGAGGTTTATGTCCATTGCATAGCAATGACTGCAAACAATACCCAACGGAGTGTGTCCAAACCCTCCGTGGGTCTGGTTATACCAGGCATGTATTACATATATTGCCATCACAATATGTTGTCAGAAACACTGAGAAGTGTACACACTGTAAACATGTAATCTCTGTAGGCTAGTGTATATGATCACCTCTTCATGAAATCACACCACACATGCGATATATACACAGAGTCCATTATCCTAACAGCTTGATTGTTTATTAGAAAGTAGCAGTGATTATTATTAGCCAACATTACAAACTCAGCATGTTCCAGTGCTGTGTTGAGAACAGTGTGGTTCTCTAGGGCCCTAGGGACCCCCCTTCCCCCCCCAACCCACCCAGAGTCCCTGTGGTCAGCTCTTAATGGCACATTCACATGCATTGGACACAGACTCTGCACCATCTAATCAAATGGTTCACATGGAGGGCCACATCTGCATCCACAACCCCTTCTTCAGTTACCCTTCCCCCCCATCCCCCCTTCCCCAACTTATCTCGTTTCCATATTTCCTTTTGTTTTTCTGCGCATGCTGTTGACAGATACATGCATCTCTGACTTGGCCTGTGCCGGCATCGTTTCCGATTTGTTTACGTATTTTCCCTGTCTACCTAATCCTTAGACGCCATTCCCTATGCTGAATCACTATGCTGACCTGGACAATGTTTAATGCATAGGCCGCACACTCTATCAGCAGTACTGTATAAGGAATAAATAACTGTCGACCTTGTCCTTGATACTGTAACTGTCTTCATTCTCTGTGCGTCTTTAATAATGATAAGCACAGCAACTGCATTGTTGATACGTTGAAGTCCTACTCCTTGATGTGTGTATATAAATGTGTATACACACATAGTATGCTACTGCGTGTATTGCCCTTGTTGTTGAAAGAAGCTTTACAAAAGCACATTTGTATTGTTTTGTAACTGTCATGCAGGTCATTGCTGATTGGCTTTACTCTTCCACCTACATGTCTAGTCTAAAACTACCATTCTCTGATGCAATACCAAAATTGAGGAGTCCACCTTTAATGGTGCTCTGTACGGTATTTTAAGCATTAAAGATCGTGTAAAGCAAATACAGAGATTTACTTGGAAATAATTTATATGTTAGAAATCCATTCCTTTAAACATGTAAAAACACTGTTAACTATGTAGTATTGAATTGTAGAGTTAGCGACCGACTGTATTTAATAATTTCTCTGTTCAGGATTTTTTGGGAGGGCCAGAAACGTAAGACAATTTACATAGATGGTCCCCCACTTTACACGCCCCTCCCCATAACACCATGAGGATATAAAAGCGGTGAGAGCGTTCGAATCAGCGCAATATTTATCCTGCTCCAATGCAAGTTATTAGCCTACTACATTGACTGTCCTTCAACAGCCTAAAATTCCATAGCTAAATCAACGTACTGTCCTTTAACATCTTCCAGTATGATAGCTATGCCTTCATTGCAGAAATAAGCACACAATGTAGTTCAGAGTCTATGCATTATTTGAAAGCTACTGCTTTAGTAGCCTAGCCTACCTCATGCTGCTAACACATGCCTGCCAAATCCAGTCGGCATTCTCGTGTTCAAAACAGCATCCAAATAATCCAGCTGTCTTTATGTAGTCCAATCCTCTTTCCAACAGAAAATATAAACCACATATCCAAACGAAAAAAGACAACCCAACAAGCTACAAACAGTATCTCGTGGCATATGCAGGTGTCATATCCAAAAGTGATCTGCTGATTTCTGTCCACGAGAGCACACACAGCCCTATATTATAACCAATCTAATCATTGTTACCAGTATACATCTATTTAAAGTGGAAACACAACTCATAAAATGCACATAGACATGCATTTTCCAATCAATGTTTGGCTGAGGACACATTTTTGGCACAACACCGCAGTATGGAGTTTACCGCAGAGCCATGTAATTGTAATGTTATTTCCATGGCTTTGGTTTACCGCAGAACAGCGATGATGGGTGTAGTTACAGCGCCTTCTGCTGACACACCCCCAGCGCTAAAGACAGATAATGCTAGTTACGCTTTTGAAACATAATTTTATATACTTGGCAACTTTTTAATTAATTCAAATTTGGCTGTGTGGTTAATATTACCTTTTTCTGTAGTGTGACAAACTCAAAACAGAAACTTATGGTTGCTTTACACAGGCTTTAATATATAGCAGTAATATGATTTTCTATGCAAAGCTGTAGTGGAGTAGTTGCGTGCTAAGCATCCCTATAATCTGAGCTCCTCTGTTCTTACATTGGACAGCATGCGTGTGTGGCCTATGAAGCATTTGTTTTGGTTTGAGATGCTGGTGCTTACTGTAACATCTACGGCAGAAAGTCTTATAGAGTAACTTTAATGTAAGATATAAATGCCATTTAGTCTACTATACAATAAACTCCAAACTAAACTGTAGATATGATTTTATGATGTTCAGTTGTATTCTAGAAACAAATATACAAATTGAGCATTTTTCCCCTATCTGGCATTAGGCCTGCAAGAACCTTTGATTATAATCCCTGTGTCTTCAACACATTTTAACAATCAAAAAGCAGCAAACACATTTTTTCTCTCACAATTCACCATTCTGATCTTGCGAGCTTCAGTTTGATTACTGCGTGAGAAGCAGTCTGACTGGAAAGCCTAGAAATATTTCAAATGTGTCTGAACACAAACATATATATATCAGCAACCGAATTTACCAATCAGTGTCGCATTGATAGCTATATGGGCATGGTTTAGGTGTGTCGATAGCGATTCACCCAATCATCTTATATAGTATATTTTTGAAAGTACCTGCAGTTTCAATGGATGGCGCCCCAGAGGGAGTTGTGACTAACGATTAATCTGGCATGTCTGGTTAGTTTATTACATGTGAAGGACAGTATAAAATCAGCAATATACAGTAGGTACAAATATATAAACAATAACTAAAATATGAAAATAGATTACAATATCTACTAAAGGTGCTGTCCTCATTATCCCTTGATAAAAAACAACACAATGTAAAGGGAGTAAAAAAGAGATCTCTCTAGCAGAGTGCTAAACGGCCAATGCCATTAGCATGGCACAGCTGACAAAAGGTTAAAACTACTCACGGTTGTTAAAGTACACCTCAATGAGTGCAAAGCTGTCATGCTCAATTAAAACCAGTTTGAAAGGCCAGCATCTCCTTCATTTGTTTGCCATGTTGTGCCAAGTCCAACCCTCTTGTTGTCACAGATGAAGCAGGAGCTTTTATAAGGCACCAATACCTGAAACCAATTAGGGCATAAGCATTAAAGGAGACTGACTGGCTGTTATATAGAAATAGAAAAGCATTCAGACAAAGAAACACACTTTATAATGCAAAAACAATAAATCCAAAATCAAACAATGAATATACAGTACCCATTTACAAAATCAACTAAAATCAATACACAATTAAGGCTATTAAGGAAGAGAGACGAATTAAGTGATATATGAATAACATACAGACTGTGTGTGTGAGCCTTCCCCATGCCGTTGGACCAGCTACTGTACCCATACAACTACAGTATGACTGTACCTGCCTCATGTCTGCGCATGTCACCCACTCGTGCTACTTTCAGACTGTTTATGGAATACTTCTACCCCACGAACTTGTGCTTGGAAGAAGAGATAAACTGCATTATATTTTGTTCGCCGCGTTGATGTAAAGGGCGGCTCTGCTGCTAGCTGTCTCATCTAGCTGCAGCACGAGTGTTGTTACGTATTTATCTCCCGAGCGCAGGCTGACACTGTACCTTCTTCTTCCCTCTCTCGCATTTGGCTTACGGCGCCGAGTCACAGCTCCAGCAGGACAGCTCAGCTACGCTCGATTCAAACTCACAAGATCGCGCTCCCTCTGACACCCACCACTATATTTCATTTTTGGAGGTTCGTCAGTAAGCTATACGGACATCGTTTGCACGCCTGATGTCGGAAAAGCGCCGACCCTTCAAAGTTTGGGAAATTGAGAATAACTTTAACGGGCTAATCTCCCCTCTGCTCTGATCACCGTCATCATCCGGCTTCTCGCTGTAGGAGACTGACACTTTGGATTTGAACAGATTCACTTGTGGTAGCTTGGGCCTAGTGCGCAGTTTAAATGAACGCTATTACAACGTTTGAGACGAACTGATTTCATTTGTCAGCAGATGCAGCACAGCAGCCACCGTTAGCTGTCTTTAGCACATATGCTAGCGAGTGAGCTCTGACTGTGGTTAAGCGATAAAACCACTAGCGTTACATTTAAACGTAGACTGTAGCTTTTGATGATAATTGAGATCTTAAAAAAACAATAAAGAAATATAACCTAAAGCCAGAATCCGACGTGCTGCGGATGGCTGTTTGGCATGAGTCCTCCTGAAATATTTCGACGGATCGAAGAGAATTTGACCAGAAAAGTAGGCGTTCACCGTCAACCAGCCGCCCAAGTGTCAAACCACCAGCCGCCCTGCCCTGTCTCAGCTTGTAAGAGTGCGCGCAAGCCAGCCAGGCTTGAACTTTAATGTGCCCGAATGTTTCACGGTGTATTTTTGGACGATTGAGCTATACCATTGTCCATTTATATTTTGTAATGTTGTGATTCCAATCGAGGAGAAACACTTTTTTTCACTCGCCGTGTAGTGAAAGTTTGTCGAGAGATCGAGTTTTTTTCTGTCAATCCTGCCAGCTTTGACAAACGTTGCTGACCTTTTTATTCGGGAGTATGTTTTCCCTAATACGGGTAAAAAGGCACCATCTAAGAAGCCCAGAAAATATCAGAGAACCAACATTTTATGGCAAAGATATTGATTCGAGATATGTTTTCATTTTTGTTATTTTATTGCAGTTTCATTAAAAGTACGGAGACACGATATGGCATGACAAGGTAATCGGATCATCACCTCCTTTTTATTACAGGTACGTTATACTATTATTATTTATTTTTCGTGCTATAAGATAACATGGTTTCTGTTGGTGTTGTGCCAGAATTGTTCCTTTACTCAGCGGTACGGACATTTTGGACAATTGGCGACCCCGTCAGCATGGCATTATAGGCTATACTATTACGTGGTTTGGCGTTTTTAATCATTTGTTTGTCTGCGCTACTTGATTATGTCATTATGCTATAGCCTATGGACTATTACAGACGACACATAGGCCTACTGTATGTTAATAATTCCCACTGTAGGCAGATAAAATAACAATTTCAGCCAGGGCATATAATAGGCTACCTGCAGGACACCCCCATATACTTATTCATGTCTAAAACCGCACGCCACTGTAATTCTCCCATGCTTTGCATTGACAGTTTATTCGACCATGTCTTTGGAGGGATTTTTTCAACTTTAAAAAGAACAGCTGATCGTTTCTTGGTGCAGTTTCTCATTGCAGCCAACAGGTTGCACTGATGGCGCGCTGCGTTCGCTCTGGACAGCGCGAGATAAGCAGTAGCCTAATGGCTGTATGGTAAATGTATTTGGACTGGATGGCTGAGAGGACGTGGGCTATTTCCTTGTAGTTGTGTCCACCTATAACTCGATTTTGTGCTACAACCGGCCTTTTATGGAATATGATTTACCGGGAGTTTATCATTATGAAATGGAATATATTTCTTATCGCGTCAAGCGCGTGGAGTGATCACTAACTACAGGAAATTACAGAATGGTTGCATTATGAGCTTTTCAACCATGCGCATTTTTGAGGTAACGCCTTTTTTAGTTAATTAGTTTGATATGATCAACAAGTGAAATGTCAGTAAAAGTTCAAAGTTGTAGGGATTGCTGACAAAGTTTGTGATTCTATATTGCTTTGAAACACGATCAAGCGTCAGGACCAGGACAGAATTATCGATCACTTAATGACTCGTTATTCATTCAAGTCGAAACATTAAAGACATACTGTAAGGTGTTGTAAAAGTGGTGTCGTGCATAAAATAACGCTATAATGTATAGCGCATTATAGCGTTCAGTAAAATGTTTAGAACAAACAGTAGGCTAGACCTAATCTCACTTATAGTACAGTAGCCTGTTTGTGTAAATTCACCCGCATAACGTGTTATATGAATACACTATGTTGTGATATACTGTATGCACTGTAGTCTACAACGGGCCAGTTTGTAAGGGTATACGTGTTTGAAATGCAGGTATGCATACTGTATAATAAGTCAAGTCAGCCTTCTGGCTTTGCTCCAAGATCACAACTGACAACCCCAAGGTTAATTTAGTGTAGATACAGTTTAAACAATATATTATTTATTAATTAGGTCCTTTATATGCCAGCCTAGGGTGTACAATGTGTAGTGTATTGATCTCAGTGTATAGGCCAGCTGCCAACATTTATTCGATTTTAACAAAAAAGGGCCTAGTAAAATGTGTGTGCCTTGCCTGTATGATAATGTGTTTGACGCTGGAGGCTTGACACATTTCAGATTTACTTTAGTGTAGGCATATACAGGATGTCTTGAAATCACTGCACACAAATAAATAAATACACCTTAAGCCTAGGCTAGTTTAGTTCTCATTTCTCTTTCTGGGCAGGACAGTGTATATGTGACAGTTTATAGCAAATAAAGCACAATAACTAATGAAATATGTCTTTTATTTTCTGTCCCTCGTGTGTTTCTGTGCATTGACTCTCTCTCACCCCCCCGCCCCTCTCTTCCTGCCCCTGTCCACCAGGACAAAGAGATGGACGAGGCCGGGCTGAAGCGCAGCAGCAATCGAGGCGATGGCCTGTCATTCGGGGAGGCCGCAGAGCCACACGAGGCCATCATGCACCTGCCTATGCCCACGGCCACCCCCAACGGGAAGACCCAGAGCAACCCGGGGGAAGGCCCCCTGCCGTCCCCCCACCACCTCTCTCTGGACGAGGATGTGGCGGGGAAGCACTTATTCAGCATGGAGGACAACTTGTCCTTCCTGGAGGAGAGTATCGCTGAACTGGACCGCACCTCCTCCTCCTCCTCCACCGCCGCTGTCATCAGCACCTCCGGAGACTCCGTCCTGGGCAACCTCCCGCTGCCGGACCTGTTCCCCCAGCGGGTCAAGCACGAGCTGGACTTCTCCCTGGATAGGGAGCTGGGGCCGTTCGGGGTGGACCCCAGCCGCCTGGTGGAGGACAGCGGGATCTGGCGGGAGCTGGAGCTGCCTGGCTCGCTGCCGGACTTCGGCAGCTTCGAGCTGGACAGCGAGGTGGCGCACCTGGACAGCGTCCTGCACCACGATGACGGCGGCGGCGGGGCGGAGCTTCTCCTCAAGGAGCCCAAGGGCTTCGGGGGAAGAGGCGGCGAGCGGTTACAGCTACACCAGCAGCACCACCAGCGGCACCACACACTACCCCTCCTCCAGCACCACTCTCCTCCGCCCCTCCGCTTGCCCGTTAAGATCAAGGAGGAGAAGGACGCCGAGGCCTTCGTGCGCCTGTGCACGCCCGGCGTGGTCAAGCAGGAGAGGGAGGAGGGGGGCAGGCTGTGCCAGGCGGCCTGCGGCCTCGGCTCCCTCCACATGCAGGGCTACCACTTCGGGGCCAGCCCGCCCCCGGCTCCGCCCCCGGCCCCGCCCCCGGCCCCGCCCCCGCCCCCGGGCGACCTGAAGCCCTTTGGCGTATTCTCGGGCCTGCCCATGCTGGGTGAAGACTGGGCCAGGGGGAATGGTTATGGACAGGCGGCGGATGCACAGAGGGGCGGTGACGGGCTCACGCAGTCGTCGCTGACCGCCTTCGCAGTGGGTTTCTGCAGGTAAGTGTCTAACCCCCTTACCTGCATCTCCTTGCTCCTACACGTATCTCCTAGCTCCTCCTTGCATCTCCTTGATCCTCCTTGCATCTCCTAGCTCCTCCTTGCATCTCCTAGCTCCTCCATGTATCTCCTTTCTCCTCCATGTATCTATGACTAAATAGGTGTAGTATGGTAGTATGAGGTCCTGCCGTCCAAAGGTTTAGCGTCGTAATGCAATTGGTCTCAAAATGGAATGATATATTAAAATCAATGTCTGCTTTATCTCGTGTCAAAGTATTTTGATTCAATGTTACCCTGTTTTTGAGATATAAGAGGGAAATGTTTGCAGTAACCGCAAAACCGGACATACAATCACTGTACATTAAACATTGCATCTGCATGCTATCCTACTCACCAACACGTTAACAGTGCATCGATCACTACATATACTGTAGCCTACAATGGAACAAGCAGCAGGCATTGGCACTTTGGCAATATGCTACAATGGAATATTGCAGAAGGACAATAAGAATAGGCCTAATAAGAAAACAGCACCATAGAAAACAAACACAAATAATATTTAGCCATATTTACAGGATGTTAATATATGGCATGAAATAACTAAATGAATACTTCTACCTATAAATATATACCTATAAATCTACCTACAGTACTAGACAATAGGCTGGACAAAACAGGCATTATAATCAGTTCCAATATACGTGTAGTTATGATGGTTGGGCTTTGTAGGGCAGTTTACTACACTACACTATGGTTACACTAGGGCTGGGCGATATACCGGAATTAAATTTATACCGATATATTTTCAAAAGAGAGCGTTCATTCATAAATTGTTCCATACATTTCTGAAATATTTTACATATTGCCAAAAGGAGGAGTTGAGAGTTCCATCTTCTCTGTAAAACATGATAGCATATTCATAATACAAACGCACTAGCATTACCCTAGGCTGTAGGATAAATGTTAGAACGAAAGGAAAAAATAATTATTACACATTGTCCTCATTATGTACTGTGTAGTATGTCATTAACTGTATTCTAGACAGCTGTTACGGTATACTGTATGTAAAATAGAGTTAATGTAACTTAATGTATCAGGCTATATTTAGCCTAACCATTAACAACCAAATATAAATAGGTTGTGATAACTGTGCCCTGGTTAACAATGTTGAAAACATTTAGTTGTGTCTGGTATGGTTTTTACTGGCACGGTGATATAAAAATACCATTGTCTTGACATGCCTTGCATGTCGGTGATAAAATTATAGTAAGAGAGAGGCGAGGGTAAGGCTACATGACACATTTTCAGGTTTCAACAAGACTTTGAATCATGTGGGAAGGTCATTCAATTGCTACAATAGCAACAAGGAATGACACGGAGATATATTAATAATAATAGGGAAAATTCGTGTTTTAAATAAAAATGTATTTGAGGTAATATGCAATTACACAGGCAGCCTTTAACAACCAATTACTTGATACATGACAGCCTACAGTACATTCACAAGTGAGTAAAGTAGATAAGATCCAACTCAATATTAGATTTCGATCAAATTAATTTACAGTGGAATTCATTCTACATATAATGTTGCCTGATCTCATTATTCATTTGTAAAGGCAGGTTTTTTTTATATTGCTGGATGGATCAAAATATTAATTAAGGGAGATTCTGTGAACACACAGTTTCCTCTCAGAAACAGACTAGGCATTGAGGTGCTTGGTTCAGTAAATCAGGTCTTACTGAGTCACTGCATGTCACTGTATGTGGGTTACAAAGTGTAGGCTCTACATTTTTAGACTTTGCATACTATATCTAACCAATGATAATCTAATAAAATGCCAGAAACAGCAATGTGTGGAAATTCAAAGAAATACATTCATTTACTGTATGCTTTTATGATTTGGGTTATTTGCATATAATAACTGAAATCATGTCCATTATCATAATGGAAACCATCACAATTGTAAAAATGGTATCATAAAACAGTGTTTTGGACTTCATGTAGTGTTTATTAATACATGACGCTGTGCTACAGTCCATTTTATTTTCTACCAGATGGTATTGATATCTTTTAATACTGTAAGATAAAGGTGATTTAAAGAACTCCACGGATACACTGAAATACTTGAGTTAGCAGCTGCTATCATCTTGATTGAATCATTGCTACAGTAGCAGTGCTTTTATGGAGGTGCTTGTCCTAGATAGAGGAGCAAGGCTGCATCACATGGATTGATGGACTGACATTTCCTGTTCTATAAGAGCTAATCTGGTGTGTTGTTTATTGCTTCATGCACAGCATATACTGTAACTAAGCACTAATAGCACTATAGTATTATGTAGTTAAACTAACATTTTCATGAATATTCACACAGACATATACACAACACCATAGATTTAGTTTGATGTATTCATCAGATGTATTTTGAGAGCAGCATCAAGTCCCTATATTTGCTTGAAACCCGATCAAACTGATACAGTATCTCACTCCTCTCATTCATCTCAATGGTAGTCTATTTTGTATTCAAGCATATTATGGGTTCATACAGTATCTGCAGCCCTTAAAAGCGCTGGTTGTATTACTATGGATTGGGGATTACCACTGCATCCTCCTTTGATGTTAAAACTGAAGTTTTGGAAACTTTATTTTAACTAGTGTGCTGTATTCTACAGTATGCATTTATCTATGCTTCTCACATCCTTTTTCAATTTATTGTTTATTTTGTTTACATTTTAAACTTGGTCTCGTCACAAGTTACATATATGGTAAATAGAGAAATATAATGTTATAGACGTTACTGTAAATGATCATAGACGTTTAAATGTACACTGTACATATAAACATGATGTTGATACATTATATACAGTATGTTGGGGAGTTACAATGTACTGTTGCTTGCAAGTAATTCTTGAGACTATTGATTAGCCT
Organism: Amblyopsis rosae; assembly: GCA_025399935.1. Lineage (NCBI taxonomy): Eukaryota > Metazoa > Chordata > Actinopteri > Percopsiformes > Amblyopsidae > Amblyopsis > Amblyopsis rosae. The sequence goes on from JAODTR010057902.1 coordinate 14,362, forward strand.
AACACCAGCCATTTATCAACTGGTTTAAATAGGGAAGACTCCTGTCCAGTTTTCGGTGACCTGGATTTGAAATCTTTGATTTCTGGTGTTTATTTGCATACCTGTATGTAAGGCCTACATACTGGTGAAGTATTCTGTGTAAAGTCATCATTATCATTGTGTGTCATATCTGTTTGATCTCAATGTATTTTCATATCTTTGGTTTTCTATTCTCCATATCTAGCAGGCTACAAAGTAAGGTCTTGGTTGCCAAGAAGCTAGACTGGCACTACTTCTGGTAAAACATCACTATTTTCAAAGCTGCTCCTTTATCATTTTTTCTTCTTTGCATATTAGTATTTTACATTTGTTTATCAGATGGTTACACATCTGTTTGGCTTAGCTAACCATAACCCCAGAGGGCAGGCAGGGTCTGGCCTAATCTCGCAGCCAGCCTTTCCTTATATAAAGTCTGGTACACAGCACAGGCTAACTGCGGCAAGATCCATCTACTTGACAGGAAAGGTATTTGACAAAGGTGATTGACATGCACAACAACCAGCTAGGTAACTCAGTGACAAAGTGACTTTCATTTATAGAGAAATTTTTTGAGAAACTTACCAACACACACAAACCACAAAGCAAACGGGATCTAAAAATAACTTTATTCTTGCCGTTAACTACCATACATCCCATAACGCGGAAGTGACTTCGGCTCTCTATTAGGCTCCATCCCTATTGCCGTATGCTCTTTTGAGCATTTTCAGTTTAAATAAATAGGCCCCATTCTAAAATGCAGTTTCCAGATATTACAGTATAATACATCCATGGGTCTGGCGCTAGGCTTGAAGCAGCCATGTTTTGTGGTGATTTGTGGTCTTGCACCCATTCGCAATAAAATGAATACACATTCTAAATTAGGCTAATGCATAGCAATACTTTATGAAAGTGTTTGGTTTTAGTCCTGATCTAAAAGGCAGAATGATCCCAGGGGACATATTATAGTAAATGATAGGCCTAGCTTGAGCCCCCTTACCCTACAGCCTACACCACAGTATGTTGTACTCCATTCGCTCCACAAAATTGTTTGCTTCCTCCTCCTTCTTCTCCGAGGCTTTGAAGTACAGGCTTTAGCTATGCCGAGGTCGTGCGGGGTTAGGAGCGCTAGGCCTCTCAGCAGCCGAGATGCTTCTTTTTTAAGAGTCATGCGATGACCGGCGAGCTTGTTTTCACTGGTGTCAGGTGACGTGAACATATTCTTGTATGTGAGAGTATCAGACCACATGATAGACTTGGATGTAGGCCACAGTAGAGCTGCTCGCTGTTTTAGATTCCATGGCAAGATCTTGGACAATAAAATATACACTGGCTATACAGGTATTATATTTTATTGGTAGGAACTGAAAACACAATGTTATGGATAAAGGTCTTATATTGTGTATAGGTTTGGGTTTCTTTTGTAATGTTTTTGAAACTATATGCTTTCAAACACACACTCACTGTATACTATGGATGTTCAATAGAGGAGAAACTCCATGGTGTACTATGGGCTTGGTAGCATACACAACTGGAATAAGACATGCCTGGGGTATTTCCCACGATGCTCTTGGGCTCTTAACATAGATCTACAATCTGAGAAAATATGTGTGTGTGTATGTGTGTTGCATGCATTCTTGTGAGCTCCTAATTCCCTTATATGTGTTACTAGTACTAATATGCCTGGTCATACACAGAGCATATTTCTATTATTTGTTTTCAGGTCTGTGAATTACACCAGACCACAAGCAGATATGTAATCAAGAGACTCAAGTAGTTTATACTACCTGTATATTGGCCTGAACTCAGAACACATAAATATCTTGAGTTTGTAATATATATGTATGAGTATAAGGTTTTGTTAATAGATTATTACATGTATTTTATACTGTACCAAAATAAACAAATTGCACTGTGCATTGCATTGTGTTCATATTTTAATATTATCATAAAATATTCACATTTTGGATATTGACGTTAACTCTTCAGTCAAATTGGTAGTGCTGTTTTGCTAATTGGGGTCAGAAATAAAGTTAGTCTGTTTTTCTGACAATCTTTATTTCTAATGTATTTAATTGGTGATATGCTATATTAACCTAGCATGTATGTACAGTACATGCACGCACGCACACACACACACACACACACACACAGAGCCCTCACACTCATGCTCTTCGGTTTCGTTCATTGTATCATTTGTCTTTGTCACAACATGTTTTATTAGAATCATGCTAATGGAATTTACAGTTTCTCCCCCGTGGCTCCTAAATGGTGATACGTTTAACGCATCTTTCTTCACTGTGTTTATTTCCTGTTTCCGGATTTATTACAGTAACTGTATGTTGCCTTGTGCTGTTTTGTTTGTTGTCATGCGTGCATCCTGATAAATCTGTATGCTGTTCATATTACATGGCATGCCTTAATCTGTCCCTGACCCTGCTCACTTAATCCTGTTGGCTCTTCACCCTACTGCCCATGTCTGATTTGACAAGAGTGAATGATATTGCATGCTAGCTACAATAGATAGTCCATGCTAACTACAGTATGGACTACAGGTTATTAAATTGCCATGGTCCAGAGATCGTGATTGATCTGTGTGTTTTCCTTGACAGAGCTGAGATCTCTGACTTCTGTGTGACCTCTGTGTGTTTTTAGTGTTATTATACACTTTTTTAAAAGGCACTGCAGACAAGATCTTTGCTATAGTTTTAGTTTTTTACCATTGCTAACATTAATTTGTCCAGTCATGTTCAAAACTCTAAGTACATTTAGCACAACAGTCTGTTGTGAACTATGCCATTAACACAATTCAGGTTTTTACTTTACTGGTCATTTAACAAGTTTCTAAAATGATTACAATTATATTATTACATATATTTCTATACAATTACATTACT
>JAODTR010057913.1:0-17273 GCA_025399935.1 Amblyopsis rosae
CTGTATAGCTGTATAGCTGCTGTATAGCTGTATAGCTACTGTATAGCTGTATAGCTGTATAGCTGCTGTATAGCTGTATAGCTGTATAGCTGCTGTATAGCTGTATAGCTGCTGTATAGCTGCTGTATAGCTGCTGTATAGCTGCTGTATAGCTGCTGTATAGCTGTATAGCTACTGTATAGCTGTATAGCTGTATAGCTGTATAGCTGCTGTATAGCTGCTGTATAGCTGTATAGCTGTATAGCTGTATAGCTGCTGTATAGCTGTATAGCTGCTGTATAGCTGTATAGCTGTATAGCTGTATAGCTGTATAGCTGCTGTATAGCTGTATAGCTGCTGTATAGCTGTATATCTGCTGTATAGCTGTATAGCTGCTGTATAGCTGTATAGCTGCTGTATAGCTGTATAGCTGCTGTATAGCTGCTGTATAGCTGCTGTACACCATTCTAGAATTAATTTCCTAATGGCTGATTTTATTCCAGTGGGATGTCCCTTTTCTTTCCTCACCTACCGCGCATTATTTTAAATATTTTCCCGGACAATCAGATGTGTGTTCAGGCTTATATATCTTTGTCTGTCTATGTCTGTAGCCTGTGTCATGGTGCTATGACCTTAGCACATGCACACGCGCACACGCACACGCACACGCATGCGCACACGCACACCCACACTCACACGCACACTCATCAGTCCCATAGTTGGTTACATCAGGGTGCTAAATTAAGCAGTGTGTAATCCAATTCTCCAATTAAAAGACGTCTCTGTGTTCAGAATAGGAGTTACAGCAGTTGAACCGTTTTAATTCAGGAAGGAGTATAGGACACAACAAAATGCTGTAGTCGCACTAAAAGCTTAGCCTATAGTGAGACAGACAATGTCAATGCCATAAATGTTTTCTTTCCAACTTTATGTTAAAAGCTCTGAAATTGTCAACCATGTGTTGTGATACTTGACACTGTTGTCATACTTGACAGTGTTGTCATACTTGACATGCTATATTTAAGATAACAGTACTCACAATAATATAATTATTTAGAGTTATTTAGAAGCACAGCCACTCTTTGGTGGATAATGGCTGCATAATGGCTGCGTTTTTTCCTATTTGATTACGCTGTAGATAATTGTTCTCAATTAGCCTAACCAATTAGCTATATTAATTTGAGTGTTGAATTATTACAAGTCACACAAACAATAAGTCCTCTTGCAGCTGTACATAACGTATAGTTTTGTAATATCTAACAAATAAGCATTTGAGTTTCGGTCAAGTTGTAAAAAGTTCAAATTCCAAATAAACCAACATCATATTCAGGTTAGTTAATATGTTCCCTCCTAAATACACCATATCTTTGTGCATATTCTCTCCAGGCTATCTACAAGATGGTTTCCTCAGTTATGAAAATGCCAGAGGATGAATCCACACCTGAGAAACGCACAGATAAGATCTTCAGACAGATGGACACAAATCGGGACGGTAAGACAAACTCTCCCTTCACTACACCAGTGATCGTCCAAGCGTGAGAACCACTTTGCCACCTAGCTATGTACTGTATCGGCAAGCTCATTAGCAGGCAATGAACAATACAGTAATATAGTGACAATATGTCTTCACATTATCGTGGTTTACAGCATTATGAGCTATTTGATGGCAACACGTTGTTAATATTCTTGTTACAGCATGCTATTTCTCTTTTCCTGACATAACAAATATCATGTAAAAGCATATTAATTAGAAAGATTATATTTTTTATTGTCATGTTGGCAGTGTCTACACTCTGATTGTACCTTAAAATGTTGTTAAAAAAGTACATGTATATGTGTCTCCCCTCTCTAAGGTAAACTTTCCCTGGAGGAATTCGTAGAGGGGGCTAAGAACGACCCCTCCATTGTGCGGTTGCTCCAGTGTGACCCCAGCAGTGCTGGCCAGTAGGCAAATTAACTTTCTTCACTGTAAAATGTAATTTATTTGACTCATCTTCAGATCTCAATCTGTTGACCCATCGGTGAGCATAACATCACCTTGACCTAAGCTATGCAGAATGAGGCACATTAACTGACATACATGCGCACACGCACGCACACACACACACACACACACACACGCACTGTACAAGTGTATGTACAACAAATAACAGCTCAATATATTATACTGTAGACAATATGATTTAGCACACACACACACTCTGCATCTCTATGCCTGTCAGAAGCTTTATCAAACGTCAACAGGGGTCTGAGAGAGAACTCAGAACTCAGAACTAAATATGAAGGACTTCAATCCCATCAAAGACTTTGAATCCGAGCTGTGTTCTCTCCGCTTGAACACCATGGCCAGTATATTAGTTATACGCGAGGTGTTATCTTTCACCTCAGAATTCTGCTGAATTTAGATTTGCTGCAAAACGTATATGGAAATGATGCTCTGTTTGCTTTATATTGTCTGCTTTGCTGACTTCATCAATGTGATGTTGGGAAGCCCGGACTCTATGTTAACACTGGAGGTGATAACGCTTGTGAGTTTGTTCTCAGCTAAATGCTCTCAGCTTTCAGTATGGCACGCATAAGGGAATTCTGGGAAAAACCAAGTTACATTCAAATAGGAATCTTGTATAAAACAAATGCCCTTTTTTTCCTAGAAACATTTTGCTGACTGATCTTGAATATAGCACACAAACTCCCAGTGTTTCTTAGAAGTTGCTAGTTATTCCAAGGTATGTCCAACCACACATACTGTACATTAACATAAATACACATGAAGTGATTCTTTCAGTTACCTCTTTTAATATGTGAAGACAACTTTGAATATAACCCCAGTGAGTTATTGGTTTTCTCCAACTTTGGTTCAAGGAGTACATAAGTTTTAAAAAAATGTAGACAATATATATATAAAATATATACTGCTGCAGTATATCCTTTTACTTCTTTGTATGTTGTGGTCATTTTCCACAGTGAACGTAATTTCAATTTAATATCTGAATGGGATACTTTTTTATTTTCTTGATATTGAAGATGGTATTGATATTCCCAGTATTCATATTTATGTGATAATTGTACTGGGGAAACAAAGAGAACCACATTGCTATGCCTAGATTGAATTTGAAGCTGCTGCATTGATTATCATTAAACAAAAATATAGAAAAAGTAAGTAATTGCCCTTCAAATCCTGAAATTCTGTCTCAGTCCACTGTGAACATTTGAAACACAGTTGTCTGCAAATGTGTATAGAGAGTAAAAGAGAATAGCGAAAGCCACGAGAGCTGTATGGGGGTGGGTGGGGGGGGGGGCTGGCTAACTGTGAGCCAGTTAGCTTCAGACCAAAACAACAGCCTTTTTGTTAATGCTGGTGTCAACCACAAGGGCAATTCCAGGCAAGGTGTGGCTCATTAAACTGTACCATGCTTTTACTGTATATAAGCACAGGCTCCTGCTGTACATTTCGACTGCATTGCAAATATTTGAAGAGCTGGCAAACCTCAGATACAAATTGCCGATGTCATTTGAATATTAGCTGATGACGTGAAACGTCTGCAAAGCAAAACATCATCACATAACACATTTCAGGTAAAATTTGTATGAACCACCCAACATCTTGGCTGACTCAAATGAAATCTGAAATCAAACTAAATATATTTGGCTAAACCACTTAATATTGATCCATTTACAGGAACATAAGTCCTGCATTTCAATAGCATTTTGTGGTCAAGTGCCAACGATACATTTAAGAAAAACACAGTATTGTATCCATTTATGCTGTACAATTATTATCTGCCGAATAAAAAAAAAACATTGTCAATGAGTCATTGACAATGACTCATTTTGTAGATTTTGTATTGTTACTTGCTTTCTGTGTTCAGTGTAGGATGTTAATTTGATTATTATATGAATAAAGAAAAAAGTGACATGATTGTGACATAAATTATATTTGTGTATTTCATATTTATTAAATTGCAATGCATCAAACACAGTGGATATTTAAGAACTAATATGTCCTTCAACACCCATTTGTGAATGATTCTATTTTTCACAGCCTACACAATGGCATTTGGAAACCTAAATGAAAGTTGCATATATTCTGCTTGAGAACAGAATATGTAACTGAAATGTCATAAAACCAAGAGTCTCCATGATAAGTTGCTAAGGAAATTCAATATATAATTGGAAGCATTAATAAATAAGATGACTAACAAAATGTAAGACATTGTTGAACACAGATTGGCATGCACATATCAATATTATTGAAAACAAGGACATTTTAACACCTAACTAAACACATGACTATTATGTACAGTACTTTCTCTGGCATTTAGTGAAAACACATTAGTACAGAATGAAAATAAAGTTGACCCAAATGCTATACAATAAAATACAGTATTTTCCAAAGGAAATGGTTCGGGATCTGTGGTTCATCATTTGGCTACAATAAACTGTATAGTACAAGTACAATGAATGTTCCAGTAACAGTTCTTGAGGGTATGGTGCTCTTATTTTCTGGCTTAACTTCTTTCTTCTATTATCTTTCTGAACCGCTCCAATTCAGCTAGTACCTGAATCCAATAATCACATTAGATCCATGGGCAAACATGGCATTCATTTTACTATTATTGTTCCATGTTTGATCCAGCCAATCAAAACAGCCGTGGACTGTCCTCAATCAGCTTATCAGCCAATCACTCCTGGTCACCTATATGTATCGGCTATTCAGCAGTCACATGGTCTTTGGAGTGCAAGCCAATGAGTATTGAAGTCCTTTAGGTCAGCCAAAAAGCAGTCAAATCTCCATGAGTGTGACCTTGTAGCCATCAGCATAGCTCTCCATGTTGAGGATGAATGTGTCTTCATTGGAGTAGTGCTCAATGATGTTGTCGTCCATGTTGACCAGTATCCTAACACACAACGTAAACAAGTTGCTGGTTTTATGTCAAATGTACTGTTTGTATTATTACATTTATGGCATTTAGGAGACACTTTAGTACATTGTCAGTAGCTGAGTTGTCTACACACCATCATTAGAAAGTGCATTACAAGTATGTAATTCTAAAGTAGGTGCTAAGAGCACGAATAGCCTAAGAATATGAACTAATAATGAAAATGTAAAATATATTCCTCCTTCCTATATTCATCAGAGGTTATAGGCATATATCAAGTGCTTTTTTACTTACCCTTTTTTACTTTTCTTGTACACTTTGGCTATCCTCTCGGTGGGCAGGCCGTATTTTTCTGATATCTGCCGAACATAAAAGAAACAAGGTCTGAATTGATGCTACTGTATGTTGTACTACACACACACGCACATACACACACACATACACACGCACATACACACGCGCGCACAACTATCTGTTGGTTACTTACAGCATCCATCAGGCCTCTGACGGTGGGAGACTTGAGCATAAGAGCATCAAACACTTCATCTGTCTCTTTCCGAACATACAACAGCACTGTGGAGATATAAGCCTTAATATTGATTCATGTAAAAGTCAAACTTGCCAAATATTTGGAAAATGTCAGCAACACTGAAGGCTGTAGACATGTCTTCGTCACAAAACATTTGCTGTAAAACAGATATAAATAACACAGTGTATTGACAGTATTTTATTTATCTGTTTTACAGCTACAGCTTTCTTAAGATAAATTCTACTTGCATTCTCAATTATTGTACACTTATAATGTTCCTGTGATTAAAAATTGATAAAGTGTATTTACCGGCCACATATACGCATGTGCATGAATGTACTTCCTCTAATTGTGAGCTTTTAATTTAGATACAAAGGAGGTAAGATAATGGCTGAACATAGCAACAACAAGGGATTTGATGGCAATTGGAAACAAAACATAAATACATGTTCTATGCATGATTAAATGATAAAACGTGAGGTGCTTTAATTTGCCTTACTCCCCAATTATCTCAAACATCTTCTTTTTGGTATGTGGCATTTAAATTCTGGCTTTAAGTGTGTAGTAGCAGGCCAAGCCTTGCTAACAAGGCCTCTGTATCCAGTCCTACAGAAGACTGTAGATATGGATGAGATGCCTGTGATAACCCACCTCTCTTGTGAGTCTCCTCTTTGATCTGTTTATGAGGGGAAGGGCAGAGGTCCTCGTCAGATGGCCGGAACATCCTTTTCACCAGAACGCTCCTGGCAACACACACACACACACAAATGTGTGATGCACAATGGGATATATTGTACACAAATGGTGATATGGTGTGTGTGTGTGTATGTGTCCTTATGTTCCTGCTTTCATTTACATATATCCTGCTGTATCTTATTTTCATAAACCGATGTTAATGCACTGTCTATTTGCATATTTGACTGGCAACACACTCACCCTTCTCTCTCAATCTCATCTGTGTTGAAGGCAAACACCTGAAGGGCAATGGTACAACATTAGCAACATTATCATTACACTGTGGCTAGCATGCTAAATTGGTAAATGCTGGTATTAGTAGTGAATAGAAAGAAAGAGCTCATTTGGATGACTGAATACAACTAAAACTACCATGTCTGTCCCACCAGCAGTGTGAGACCCCATATATTTGATACAGGTGTCGATGTACTGTCAGTACATTGGCTGAAAATGTATTATAACACATTACTACGGAAACAATCTTTGCTACCACTAAAGCAACAATATATAATGTTGTCTGCCACTAGATGTTGCACCATGCACAAGCATTTTAGAGCAAAATATATGCGTTGTTGGCTACACAAGCACACACACACACACACACACACACATGCACATTTCACACAAGGCCCGGCCGACTATGAAAACAAGGAGCAAAGGAGCTTGGATTGCAATACACACAGGGAGCGTGATATCATTCTCTGCTCAGGACGCAATTACTCCACCATATCGATCACATAGAAAATAGTTGTCTGCCCTGCCCTGCTGTTACGTACCTGACCAGCCCTCTGTAGATTGCCAAAGTGGACATCAGGAATGAACAGGACGGGCTGGGCCTCCAGGTCAGTCATAGTCTTAAAATAGGTTGCATCTGCCTTCTTAGCAACTGTGATCACACCAACTCCTCCATCCTTCCCTAAGACAGTAACGGGATTCTCGTGTTTATAACATTACATAACAAATTAGAATAGAATCAAATAGAATACAATAATGGGCATTGGATGTATGCATCATTAAAAAAAAACATACATTTAACCCGCTAATTTAAAGATAAAGGTACAGTATATAGATACACAGTATTGAAGAAAGTAGATAGAACATGAAGAGAGGCAAAGGCAGACTTACAATATAATACTGAATATACTGTAAACAAATGTGTAAGTGAGTATGTGCTACTTGTCTGGCTTGTCTGATTTTGAAAAAAGTTGCAATATTTTATGTTCAAACCTTTTGACTTTTTGCGGTATTGTTTTCTTTCCTCGTCCCTTATTTTCCTTTCCGCACCCTGAGAAGAGCGGGAAAATGTATTATAAGAAATTATACGAAATTTTTTTATCAGAAGATGATAAATATCAAAACATTCTTTAAGAACAGAGGGCTTCATTCAATGTAAATATAGTGGAAAGCATGACGGTTGTGCTATATATAACTTCTGTGATTAGTTCATATACTGTGTGCATTCACGTTTCTGTATGAATGGAACTCTTCCACATAAGTGTCATAGGCGTTCTCATTTGCAAGCACTGACTATTTAGATTATTTGTAAATGCAATGGACACTTTTTGCGAGTCCACGCATGTTCCTCTAGTGGTAGTAACTAGTAAAAACCACTAGAGGGAGCTATAGTTTAAAGAACAAACACTCGGGTTCAGCCTTAGCCTGTCAGACAAGCCTTTGTGGTCAGAGCAAGGTCTGTGGGCACAATGTCCCACATTTACAAAGATTAACATCAGCGTAAACCTAATCAACTCAATACATATTGGAACAAACTGTGTTTGAAACAAGATAATACCATTTTAAAGCACAGGTATATGACTAAATTTGCTCCACTGATGGAGACGTTGCTATTGCAATGTTTAAGATGAAACATTATATCTGAGTGTTTCTCTTAGTTCTTTAAATAAAATGGACAATTAGCCAAGGAAAAGTAGAACTATGTAATTGCAGGTGCCTTATTTGTCTGCTTTACTGATCTTTTATAGCCTGTGTGTATTAGTGAGATATTACAGTGCGTCTTCAGCTACTGTAGACAGGACTGAGAGATGAGTTCCTCGCCCTATACTAATCCATTAGGCAGGAAAGGCATTCGTTATGAGTGTGCTGTGGGGCAGGCTCACCTTGTCACAGAAGACCTTGATCTGGGAGAATGCCCTGTGGAGTGGCTTGTTGCTGCGGTTGTTGTAGCTGTAGGTGTCTATCTGGATCATGAGAGGAAGACCCTTCACACCCTTCTGGGAGGAGAAGTCTGTGCTCAAGCAGTTCACTGTGATGAAGATCTGCTGGGCGAGGGTTAGAGCACATCGTTAATAGCCACCGACTTGTTTTCTTTCTGTGTGATGCATAACCTTACAAAGCCCACATGAATGTCAGATTGGAACTACATGTTTGTATTCGCATAATGTTCAACACTGTTAGCCGCGTGAGGCCATCCTGAGCTTGTGAGCTTCCGTTAACTTTCACAGCGAGATGCTAAGAAATCCTTGTGACTGAATCTGAGTAGCAATTGATCTAACCAATCAGCATCATAGTCTACTGATATATAGCTACGGGTGTGGTTCAGGTGTGTGGACAGCTAAAGGGACTTGAAAATAACAGACATCCAGTTAACTGTAAAAAAGTAATTTTTTGAAAGTGACTACCCTTTTCAGACAGTTTCAATGGATGACTTCCCGGATGGACTTGTGTCTTAACAATCCATCTGGCATCTGGTTAATGCTCAATTGCTGAGATTAGTCTGGAAACCATGATCACATTAGCGATCACACAGCCACAGGTGGGTTAGTGAGATGACGTTGAAGTCAAGTGTGTTTCAAAATGGTGGTTAGAACTAAATGAGGCGATCAAAACAATTGTAGCAAAGCCGATTGGTTCAGCGTTGTCCAATAGCTTCACAATTAACCAGAGGTCTACGCCAAGTAGGAGGAAACGACTGCGAACATTTCCCAATGGAGCGTGGCCAGACTTATTCACAAAGTGGATATGGTCTGGTTACACCAGGCCAGTGGAACATTGCTGGGATCATAAACTCAAGCCCTAACAATAGTTTTCACCAATGGAATTCTTAAAGAAGGAACTATGATTTCTTCCCCAGAGCTCTTAATCTTGGTGATATATTGGTTGTGTTCACACTTGTGGGTCTACATTGTGGGCACATCCATAGCAACTCAGATTAGAAATGTAGAGGTAGGCATCGTGCTGAATCAGAAGCATACCATATGCTTTAAGGTGCGACCCATATATTATAGGTAGGCCTATACTAGCAGCAGTAACACCACACTGTTAGCAATATACTGTGTGTGGCCACAATATCAAGCACTTGTTGACATTTGAGAATTATTTCCAAACCTATCCTGCTTGTCTGTTGTGGAATATTAATGTTTTCAAATTACACAATGAAAGGCATTCCAATCTGCCGCTCATGGTTGGTCATTAACTTAAGCCATAAAAAACCCATTAGCAGCAACCAAGAGGAAAACCTTGTTCTAGGTCTCTTTATCCGATACCATACCACATTTGTTTACACCAAAACGTTTCATTTCTTAGCTTATGTGACTGTGTCAATATGGTAACCGTACAGGGGAAACTATTATTAAGTCAATGGCTTCCTCATTTACCTTCCCTGTATGTCCTGTAAAATCTATGACATGCTAAATACGACTAAATAAATAATAAATTCACCCCCATTGGTGCTGCACTATTTTGTCTTGCAGATTATAAATCTAAACATTTATATAAAAAAGACAGTTTAAAGGACTAGGCCATCAAAGCTAGACTCAGTGGTCAACCAGCAATGAATCCACGTGATCAACAGCAATATGTACAACAATAGACCTGCCTATACTGTGTAATGGCAATACACCTGCTCCTGTACCTGCTGCTGTATCTCACAATACAACAGGTATTCACACTTAACAGACCATCCACAATAAACCAGCTACAGGAGGGAGAGAGAGGGAGAGGGAGAGAGAGAAAGGGAGATGGAGAGAGAGAAAGAGAGAGAGAGAGAGAGAGAGAGAGAGAGAGAGAGAGAGAGAGTCAATATTAACTCAGAGCTGCGCTTGGGTTTTGTCTTCAGCCCTTCAGGCTATTACAATGACAGAGCCAAATAAGGAACACACACACACACACACACACACACACACACACAGAGAAATGAGGGCAAAACAAATAATGAAGGGTGGGGTTGGGGATTAGTGTATGTAGGCCCCTGGGGGCCGGTGGAGTTCAAACAGCTCCAGTGGCTCCAGAGGAGTGGTCACTGCAGTACAAAGAACACAGATAAAAGAAATGTACAGCACTGTACATACCGCATCTGTGGTCTGGACAGACTGCCCACCCACAGTACTATGGGCATCCCACAATGCATCTGTTGATGCAAGTCAATCTTTCTGATTTGTATGTGCTTTGGTGTCAAATATGATATAATATAATAATAATAATACAAAAATAAAATATATAAAAGGATAAATATTAAATGGATTTGGATGCTGATTGAATGTCTATAATACTGAGATGAAACGTGTTTATTAAGTTGTCACCAATCACATTAATTCTGCTGATCACCATGTATTTGTCATATTAATTTTATGTTTTACATTGACTGTTAGACACACCTGCATCCTGTCAGCTGAATGCCTAAAACATGTGCCTTTGTTTGGCAACAACACGCTCGGCACAAAACCGGATCTACTCCTTTTTCTTTACAAGCGCTTTCTGGGAATAGTCTAGTAGTGCTGTAGGTGTGCGACACTGTACCTTGGCCTCTTCGTTCACATCCCAGGTGAAGGAGATGGCGTTGTAAGCAATCTCCTCAATGTTGCCGATCGTGTTGAAGCTCTCCTTGTAATCGGCTGTGACGGAACACAAGAATACCGTTGATTAGTTCATAAGAACTTCTCATTCATGTTTTATCCATGGGGCATTTTAGACATTCATCCAAAACCCCTATTCAAAGAAAACAACAGGCCTTGCCCGATAAATAGCACATCTATCTCTTAAAGCAAGCAGCTATTGTTTGGTACAGATAAGGACTCAAATGGCACACTTAATTTGAGATAATACCTTATCTGCTTGGGTAAACAAACTATTAAAGCTTCAAACGGTAGTAGAGGGAAACAGTGGGGGCTATCTGGCTCCAAGGGCCGCAGAAAAGGTTAGAAAGGTTAGCTCGGGGACAAACTAACGTGGAGCTGTCTGACTAGTGAAGCAAGTCATATGAATGGGGTCAAGTGCTCAGGTTTACCAGGAAATTAGCTCATCTGAGCACAGTGGTTTTCATTTACAAAGAAGAAAATCAACATTTTTTACATCTCCAAACAAAAGACCTAGGTCAATTAAAGGTGTGGTAAGCAATGCTGAAGAATGATATTTGAAATCTTCAACCATAAACACTTCTTCCTTCATTGCCATGGAATGCTCCCTCAGAAGCTTCGTCTCCCAAAATGGACCAAGGCTAAGATAGTGTTGTTATGGTATTTCTATTACATAGTTGAGATTGTGCCACAGGTGTTCATATGGCATTTCTGGGCCCCTCTAATGTGCATTAAAAAGAAAGATAACTTTTTAAAACCTTGTGTGAAGCATCCTTACAGCTTTCCTTGATGACTAGACATTAATGAATTGGTTTATTGAACGATGGGTCTGGTTCTAATACTGCTAAATCATTTAGCTTGAGTATTAGCATGTGAACTAAGCTTGAGTCCGGTAAGCAGCCAGGGGCCTTGCTTGCACAATATTGATGAATCTAGTCAACACAAACACATCAAGCGACATCCCGTGCTTCAAGCGTGCTACTGTGTGTAGGCTATAGGCAAATGACTACACAGGGAAACGTGCAGATGTGGCATTACAACCCTCTCCTGTAAAAACGGACTACGGCACAACAGACGGGTGTTCACCGTGAATACAGGCATCGCAGCCGAACACGGATGCCCCGTAGCCATGTGCCGGTATAGTACGGTGAAGGTTCCATGAACAGAACAGAGACGCACTCCCTGTTCCCAGAACACTCCTTGTATACTCGGCAGGTGCTGCGGTAGTCGGGCAGCAGCAGGCATGTCGGTTAGTTTCCCCGTTAAATGAGCCCATTCAAATGATCCCATTCTGTGACACGGCCCGGGGGCCTCAGGAACATCCCCCTACCCCAAGCACTCCCCTTTCCCCCGGCCCCCATTCAAATCTCTCTCTGGGCCCGTGTCCAGTTACATGCTGCATCCAGCTATGGTATGTATGGGTGATGTGTGTGTGTGTGTCTGTCTGTCTGTCTGTCGGTGTATGCATTAATGTGTCTGTATGAATCTGATTTGAGTGTATTTATCATTAGGGCGTACTGAGGATAGATGCAGCATAAATCAGAAATGCAAAAGTATCAAGTGTCTGTCTATGTAGGTGTGTCGAGATATATATATATATATATATATATGTCGATAAAGTGTCGATATATTTATCCCTATGGTCCTAGTACATACAGTAGACATGCATGCGCACGCACACACACACACACACACATAAACTCATAGAAAGATACTCATTACACAGTCAAATCCAGCTCTGAATCACATCAAAGATGCACTTCCTCAAACAAAGATGGACCAAGAGCAACTACAGTGACACCAACAGTCTAAAGACCAATTGCATTCTACCGTTTTTAAAAACAAAAACACTGTGGGATGTTATTGGATGTCATTGGACGCCAAAACTATCCAAATACAGATTCACATACTGACAGGAAACCCTGAAGCACTTTAAGCCTAAAACATATCCCTATATGTACTCTTTGAGAGACAGAAATATTACGTTTTGTACACAAGATCTGTGACAAAGGTTGCAAATTGGCCGGAATTGCATCAAACAGGCAAGGATCGACCGACGGAGGACACAATTAGGTCATTTAGCAGATGCTAAAGCCACAGTGTAGCTAGCATTCCTTTCTTTGTCCCAACAAGGTGTGTGCCTGAGCCTGTGTATGTCTGTGTATGTGTGTGTAGGTGTCTATCTCCCACCTACCCCATGTCAACCTAAATACCGCTGAAGCTCTGCCAGGTAAGCAGGCCTCGACTTGCCAAATGAGCAACCGCCTAGCAGCCTCTCAGGCGCTCAGTCAACGGCGCTAGGAAAAACTGTTTTCAAATTCAAATTCAACAACTGAAAACATTGGCTGACGAAGATTGTTATCGTTGACATACAAATGTGATGCTGAATCTCCACTTGACTGTCTGTAGACATGGGCTCCAGTTCGTACTCTCTTATTGAAAGCTCTTTTTGCAAACTTGAAGCAGAAACTACCTCAATAGTTAATGTATATTGTTAATGTATAATGTTTAGCTTTTGCTGCTATTTCTGTCTGATTGAAACAATAATGATTCAGCCTACTGTCTGTTCATGACTTTCCAAGGCAGTAAGACTTCACATTTGCACTAAATAGCAGTGGAAGGTCTGTCAGAGTATAAAGAGCCCGCATCGGCCCACATGCTACATGTGGTTTGGTTCAGAAATGATCACTTAAAGGCAGGGTAAGTCATTTTCGAGAACGCTTGCATAATTTGAGGTCAAATCAAATATTCGCAAATCAAATCAATATTCCTCCGCGGCCTCCCCACACATCGAAACGCACTGTGAAGCAAAGCGTAGTGCAACGGCTTTGTTGTTGTGAGCGGTGTTCGCCACTTTGTTCCTGTTCCTATTTACGGAGCCAGGGCTGTGTAGAAGTATCAAATCATTTTTTCAAGACGCACAGAGAACGGAAAAATAGCTAAATGCAAGGAGATATTTGGTGAATTATACAAAAAGTGTAATATCTTGCATTTTGCTTGCATAAGATGACTTTACCTGTAAGGCCCCATATAGTTTATTTAGCATTTGAAACAATATCTAATGTTCTTCCAACATTTCTAACTAGTTTAAAGCAAAAAACGTAATCCTAATCCATATGTTGCATGTTCTTCAGTAGGAATATAATAACCACTGCTCTGATTGGATCCTATAATGGAACCTTTGGCACCACAAATCAATTTGTAGATTCACTTGCTTGTTATATCAGGAAACTGGCAAAGGGATGCATTTCAGTTGTTAACACATATAACTATAATAAACTTTAATAAAACTTTAATAAAAGCATGTCTCTGGTCTTTTTTCTAGAGCCAAGGGGTTTGCACGCAAACAGCAGAAACATGTAACATTTCAAAACAGCAATTTCAAGATTTGGAGATATAGCGCTTAATCCTCCAGGCAGTGTCGAGGACATAAGCGGATTTATGTTGCGTATCCCAACAACACTTAGTCATTACGTGAATGATGTGTGTGTGTGTGTGTGCGTGCGCGTGTTACCTTGCATGACTCGGAGAAGCCAGCACCTATTTGGCTAAGAATGACGGTGGGCAGGTGAACTGCCTCAGGAGGAGAATTGGGTGGGATCTTGTTTACCTTGACTTTAGTCTTGCCATGTCTGATCCACTATACCTCAACTTTAAAACTGTTGGTGCGTGGTCTGTATGATTTGGGTTACTAATTCATTCACATATTAATTTCTTTTGAATACTCTATTACTGTAGTCATCTGAATCATTTGTATCATTAAAAGTGTCTGGGAGAGAGCTTGTGTTTGTACAAGGGATACTGTAGGAACTCTTACCGATGTCTAGGACCCTCTGTTTGGCTGTGTGCTGCCTGGAGTGCCAATACTTCCAATACTTCAGCTGCTCGTCTCTGTTCTTGTCCTCACTGAACACCACCATGATTACGCTCTAGAGGGGTAAGCGGGAGGGTCAGACAGTCTCCATGGTGACCGATGAAGCTCCACTCCACTGAGTAAGATGCGTGTTACAAAGGCGTTGCTCTAGGTACACTACTTAATTGCATTAGTGCTGTTTATGTTTGGCTGTAGAGGGGAGCCGTAAAGGATAGTGTGAGACTTAGGACAGCAATTTGAGGAGGAGGGAAGGTGAGACAACACATTCTGTATCGTAACCAATCATCTGCTACCTATCATGCCATCGCCAGGCAAGCTAAAGGCGCGTTAAAAAACAAAGTTCAAAGTAAAAGTTTAAATGCAAAATGGAAAGAGTGCTGCAATGGCATCAGATGTTGTAAGAGAGGCGCTCAATGGAAAACCAGGGTGTGGATAGTATGTAAACAAACAAAGAATCTGTGGACATAAATATGACTACTCTTCACCAAAGTGTCGACATATTTATCTCTCTTTATGTCAACTATTTATGTCAACTCAAAATAATATAAAAAAAGCCTTTAATACATGCAAATGTAAACGGCACGAACAGAGTGCCATGTATTGCCATTAATGTGTGGCGTGTATTAACATTTGAAAGTATAGTCATATTTTGTCATTATCTTCTATTTGTTTACATCAAAGTGGAAACATTGAATGGTATGGAACCTTTGATGTCACTCACTCATATTTAATAGAACAGAATAGAACAAATGGCAAGCGGGGGCTAAACCAAAAGAGAAACCACACAGCACACTCCTCCCTGTTGCTCACCCGGACTTTGCTGATGGGGTGGCGGAGACGTTTGTCGGCACTGAGCTCGTTGAGCGTCACCGCGTAGAACTGGCCTTTGTTCAGGTACGTCATTGGACCGTCTCCCGCCTTCTGCCGCAGCGAGAGAGTAGCGTCCAGCGTATACTGGAAGCTGGCCCTGTGAACCGCACACAGCTCAGTAACGTAGAATAATAATACTCAACGGCGAATACAATGCCTTACGTCTGCCCTGCCTGTGCTTAATATAATAATAATAATAAATATGAACCGGCCATGGACTTACACTCCTTCCTGGTGGAATAAGAAGTCATCTGTAGCCAGTGAGGAGGGCGTGTGGTACTTCTGTTGAGAAGGAAGGCAGACAGATGCAAAAAAGGGTTCTTTGTAGATCTGAACAAGCAATGCTTGTTTCCATATACAGCTTCATGATAATATCAACTCCAAAAGCCAATGTTAACAAGAAAATCACTCAATTCAATTCAATGCAAATATATTATATTATTATATATTTATATATTTAAATCATTAACAATTTTAATAAAACTAGATATGAACCATCGTATGTCCCTCAAGAGCATTTCACAAACTGGGAGGTTCTAATAACCAGACCCAAAATTCTGTTTGTGAATAGTCTGGACCATAGAGCTATATAATAACAGGTCTGGACATGCTCCATTGCAGATTGTTTGCAGCCGTGGCATCCTAATAGGGGTAGATCTCTGGTTAATTTAGAAAACACTATAGCAGCCTATAACCAATCACCAATCAGGCTATGCTCATCAAAGTACTCCTGCTGTACCGTATTAAAGGCAGGGTCAGTCATTCTTGCTAACTTCCAGCTCAAATCAAAACAGTGTCGCCCTGCGGTCATCCGTGGCACCGTCTCACACAGAGTAGAAATGCATTGAGAAGCAAAGCGTAGTGCTACTGCTTTGCTGATACGAGCGTTGTTCGCTCTTTGTTCATATGTTGCTATTTACGGAGCCAGGGCTGTGTAGAAGTATCAGATTATATGATCAACACGCACAGAGAACGGTAAGTTAGCGCTATGCGAGGAGATATTTGTTGAATTTTACATGAAGTGTATTAGCTTATAATTAGCTTGCAATAGCTGACCATACTTTTAAGTGAAGAGCAGACGTGTGCTGTACTACATCTCCCAGAAGGCCCCATGCTCACCCCATCACTCTCCTCCTCATACGGGCTGTCAGGTGGACTGTGCTGTACTTCTTTGAGGTAGCCGCTATTGCTGACCGTGGTCACCTCGTACTGACTGGGCTCGTACACCATTCGTGTTGGCTCCTCCCCCTCTGCCCTGTAGTGAAGCCCCGCCCCCATGAAGACGGGTGCGTACACCTCTGCTTTCACCACGGCGACTGCTGAAGTGCCCCCCTCGCCTGAGCCCGTCCCTGCTGAGCTGTAGTGCTCGCGCTTGCCCTCCAGGTGCTCTGTGTTGAGTGACAGGTTGACCGGGACTGTTTTGAGGACCTGAACATGGTTGTCCACCATTTCCACCTCGGTCTGGCTGTCGCCGTTGGTCACCAACGTAGGCCTAAATAAATAAATGGAGCAAAATAGGATATACACTCACCTAAAGGATTATTAGGAACACCTGTTCAATTTCTCATTAATGCAATTATCTAATCAACAATCAC
>JAODTR010057924.1:2536-17273 GCA_025399935.1 Amblyopsis rosae
CAGTCTGGGGGCATAGCTTCAGGGGAGCGCCCTGAGCTTCAGTCTGGGGGCATAGCTTCAGGGGAGCGCCCTGAGCTAAATATCTAACATTTAATATAAGAAACAATTATGATCTATCCAGATATAATGTCTTATTTCAAGACATCTTACAAGGAAATGTTCACTTGTTCCACTGGCAGATTTATTTACTTATTATGAGCAAATATGACCTTGTTTTCATAATTGTTTTACTTAATTTTTAAGAGCCATTTCCAGTGCCTGCGCTTACAGATGGACGTGTGCCTAACAATCAATCTGCCATGTCAGGTTGGGGGGAGGGGGATATCTAGATATACGGGCACGAGTGAAAGCAGTCGCACGCACAGTTCTTCTGAGTCCCAACGTATTGATTTATAAACTCTGTGTGTGTGTGCGTGCGTGCGTGTGTGTTTTCAGAGATTCCCGTGGTGAACCCCACAGTACCGGTGAGCAGCACAGAGGAGCCCACAGGTCAGTTATAATGGTGCATTCCATTGTAGCTCGGAACGTTGGAACTCGTAACAAAAGCTAAAAACTGAAAAATGCAATGGAACGCTCATTCAAGTCAAAAACATGGACAGGAGCCCGAGGTGGCCGACACATGCCGTCACATCAAGGCGGCAGCACACAGTTTCCAATAAGCAATAACATCTTCAATGTTCCTACTTTATATAGCATTTGTGTCTACAGCCTACTCCTTATGTTAATGAGTGTGATAATCTGCTGAATCAGCTGCTCTAGTATCAGTGTTTCCCTTCACTAACGGTGAAGTTAGAGACTTGCCATAAACACGTTAGCTGCGGGAGTCCATGTTTTCCCAAGCAGAAGAACACTGAGATTGGAAGTCGGTAAAACTGACTCGGAAATATCGACTTCCGACCTGCAATGGATTGCACACTGCTTGGACGGAAAGGTGGGACCCAAGTGCATGTACACACAAGGAGATGGAGGAGGAGATGTGATTGGGTGAGAACTGGTTAGGGAGACTCTAGAGAACTGGTGGGGGAGACTCTGGCATGAAAAGCATTGGCACCCAATTTTAGAAAAAACAATTCTCTCTCATTCTCTCCCAGTAAAGGCCGTGGTCGATTACCTTTGTTTAACAACCCCTGACCGTTTTTCATTTTGAAAGGCAGCGTTGACTTGGACATGCTGATCCATTAGTGAGTTCGTAGCGCAAATCATCGCTCATTTTGCAGATTGTGTACCGCCCCCCAATTTGACTGACACGCCTCTTGGCAATGCTGGCAATAAAGGTTAGCTGTTTTTAGGCCTCAGACAATCTCTGAGGTAAAATGTAACATGGGTACAGAAGTGATTGATTTAACATATATTTTAATTTTAGAAAAAATAAAATTGAAACGTAGAATATACACAAACACTGTAACTTGAGATCACTAGCAGCAATTTCCCTGAGCTGTTTCTCAGCCGGTGAGACGAGGAAGGGTCAAAACAACTTCATGTTCCAACATTTAAACGTGCAAGGAATTAATTCACGGCAAGCGTCTGCTCTGTATAGTCATGGAAACTAGAGACAAAGGTTAAACAGAGGATCAATATTACATTTCTTTATTCATTTCCCTCATACAGTCAATGTTATTTCTTTCATCCTTTAAGCCCTTTCGGGAGAAATTACACTTAAGACCTTTGCAAATTCCTCAACACTTCGCTTTCCTGGGAAATGGAGAAACAAGGCTGTTATACACACAGCCACTAATATACCAGTCACACACACACGTGCACACACACACACACATGCGTGCACACACACACACAAACACACATCTTTCTCCTCTCTACACCTCCATAGAACTGGAGTTGCCCTCGGAGACCCAAACACCCCAAAATCTCTTGTGCGAGAGGCAGCAGACGCCATTTGTCCTTGTCAAGGCTCTGGGGGGAAGGGGGGGGCCCTCGGCACTCAGAGCTGCTGGTCAATTCACCGGGAGCGTTTCCAGGTGAACGGCGAAGTAGCGAGGAAACGTCTTCCTGGGAAAGACGACTAGATGCCAGCAGTCTGCCCCTGATACTGTGTGTGCGTGTGTGTGTGTGTGTGTGTGTGTGTGTGTGCGAGAGTGAGAGTGAGAGTGGGCATGTGTTTCTGTGTGTGTGTGTGTGTGTGTGTCTCGTCAAGCTAGTCAAATATAACATGCAAATGAAGACCCTAACTGGATGTCTATGGGTGAAGAGCACACACACACTCACACACACCTCTAGCTAGCTAATATATGCAAATGAAGACCCTAACTGGATGTCTATGGGTGAAGAGCACACACACACACACATACCTTTAGCTAGCTAATATATTTTCCAACACTCTCAAATGCAGCAAAGCAGCCATGACATGTCGCCTGTTGCCTCTCTGCAACCATTCTTCCATTCTTCCCCGTTAAAATCAGGATCTATCCACTCCTTCCCTGACAGGGAAGAAAATTGGCAGAAATCTCCCTCTACTCACATGCGACCCAGATTAAAATACATGCGTCTGTCTCTCTCTCTCTCTCTCTCTCTCTCTCTCTCTCTCTCTCTCTCTTTCTTTTTCTGTGGCCCGGGTTGTTGTTTAGTTGGTTTGCATTGGAAGGCAGCGCAATCTCCTGCATCACATACTTCATCAGCCACCAGCATCTGTCATTCGTAACCGACAATATGAGGTTTTTAGCATCACCCCAACGTGCCCAGACCGTCCATAGATGCATAGTGTATATCCATTTTGATTAGTTGACTTTTGTGCATTTTAGGCCACTAGCTTGATAACGTGACATTTACATAACAATGAAACACTACGCCATTGGACCATGGTTTGTGTTTGTTCAAGATAACAATAATGTGCTAACAATGCGTTAGATCACCACTCATCTTAAGACCAACACGCCTACAGGCACTCAGATGCGTAAAAGTGTATTCGCTATTTAAACAACATGGACGAGAAAATAACAACTGCTTCGGGAAGTTGAAACCAGCTGAGACACGTGTCGCGCTTGGCACATGCATGCTTTGGCGTCAACAGTAGGGTTTCTTTTAACAGATTTTTTGTCATATTTCATAGAATGCATGCCTTGAAAATGGGAATTTTGTTCATTGCAATACTTACTAATACAATAATATAAGACATTTCACTGAAACTGATTATACAAATGTATTCTAATTTGCATGTAGCATAACATTTAAATGTTACATGAACTCAAACGCAATGCAGTGATGTACCTTAGTGGTAAGTATTGTTATCTCCAAAGTCCCGCTTTAAACACATATCTGAAATTCTGTTCAAGCAAAACCTTTCAAAGTGTATTCCACCTTAAACCGAGAGTTCATATTTACAGGAATGCTTCTTGATCATTTATAGCGCACCCCGGAACACAAAATAATCACCCTGGCTTGTGAAGAAATGTGATGAAGGGGAGTCCCTCTAAAGTTGAAACAGCTGTTTAATAAAAACAACCTAAGTGCAATTGCCAAATGAAATATTTTCTATGTATATACCACACATTCAAATGGAATTTTAAGTTATTATCATCATGTAAACGTTTTTCCCATCATGCAGTATGAGAGCATTGCATTCACGACCCGCTGTGAACTCTGGGTAGTGAAACGAGCAAATCCATAACTTCCACGGCTCATAAAAACCAGGTTTGTCCACTGACGTAAAGCCGCTAATGATTATCAGCCACTCGGTCCCTTCTCACGACTCTCGTTGCCGTGGACACATAAACCTCCACACTCGTTTAGCAGTCAACGTGCCGGACCACAATTAGGGAAGAATTCCACCACAGAAACATTAAATAAGGCTTTCTCATAATTCCTCTGATTTAAGATGCCGTAGGAGATGGTGCCCTTGGCCCGGCTGGACTGTTTTGTATAAGTATCCGGTGTGGTTTGAATGTCTGAGCTACATTACCTCATCTAGAACACGCGCTAGTTTTCTCCCAGCACCTTAAGATAGCGCTGAATGCAGTAAAATGCGCTACATCTGCATCCAGTGTCTTAAAGGCAGGGTCGTAATTCTCGAGAACACTTGCTAACTTCCAGCTCAAATCAAAACAATATTCCTCTGCAGTGCCGCCCCACACATTGAAACACATTGTGAAGCAAAGCGTAGTACTACGGCTTAAAAATAAATAAAAGGCTTGGTCAGTGTTGTGTGGTGCGGTGTGCACCACTTTGTTTATGTTTATAGATAACGGCAGCTGGGGAAAGAGATAGTTATGGAATATGGCAAAAGGTGTATTATCTTACAATCACTGACTCCACCTTTAAGTGGCTTGTGTCCGATAGCAATGTGAGCCTCACAGGAGCACTTAGTCGATGCTGTTGGCTTGTTATTGTAGCGTGGAGCTTGTAGCTGAGAGTTGAGGTCCAACATTAGGGGACGGAAAATTTGGGAATGTAAATGATAAATTCTCTCTGCAGAGCGGATTAAAAGGACATGGTTTGGGTAATGTAGCTGCTCCCATTGCAGTCAACAAAGCCTTTGATTAGATTTTGGACCGAATCAGTTAATATGGTAGGAAAATGCAAATTCCAAGAATGAGGCTTTTAGGATTTACTTTATTATGTTTGTAAAGTTATAATTTGAGAGTGTAAATTGAAATAATTTCATGCTTTAGCCTTATTTCTTTCTCCAACCTTTAGTTTAAAGGGCCTGACCATCTTTAGTTCCTATATACATTATATACTTGATACATTATTCAGCTGCTTAACAGTTAAGGAACAGTTCTGGGTTTCAGCTGACCACTGTACTCGTTCTATTCCCCGCATACCCAGCTCCTCCCGTTGCTCTGTTTTCTCTCAAGGCCCCGCAAGCCACGTCAAAGTCGATACTTTCCCTCCTCTGGTATGTCTCGCTGGCCTCGCTGAAAAGGCGTGGGGGGGGGGGGGGGGGAGTGGTTTGTGCCAGTGCCGCGGCGTACGGGGGGACCTACGTTATTTGTGTTTGCATGGAACCGTCAATTCAGCTTGACTGAAGAAGGATATTTTTTGAACAAGATCTCTAACCTGAAAGTTGAGTTGAGTTAATGAGGGAAAGGCTACAGCAATATATGTTTTAATTTGTGGGTTGGGCTTTTGATCAAAGGCCAAACTCAAAAGAATGTATGGCTAGCAGAAGAGAAGCTATATACGTGCATGCATATGATTGACAGGCAAGGTAGCTTTGCTGGACCAATCAGGGAAGAGGCCCTGCTTGGTCACAATCTTTATAGCAGGCAATATCTACTCTACATGGACTAATGCAGAGGCAGGGGTCTATCTAGAGCAGATATTCTCACAGAGCTCTACACTCACTGATGGCTGACAGATGTCTATGACATTTGTAATGAATTACACTATATTTATTGCTCCATTATGGCCCATTTCACCTGCCTGTCATGTTTGGTAGCTTCCTACAAATGCATGTCAGACCATTGTAAGTTTTTTTACCATCTAATAATAATAATAATAATAATAATAATAATAATAATATTTCAACTTTTCTAAATACTCAGTCGCTTAACACAGCACACAGGGTAAAAACAAGTAAATATTTAAAATAAAAGTAAGAGGTGAAAATGGTAGTCAGGCCATGCCTCATGTTGACATAAACCTGGGGAACTGCTTTTTAATGCTTTGTAAGAGGCTTCCTGCGATGTGTTGTGAATGGACGTCAACATGGTGTAACAAAGTTGTCTCTCTCTTTCAGACTGTGAGTCCTACTGCAAGCCGGTGAAGGGCAATCTCAAAATTAACATGAAGAAATACTGCAAGAAGGATTATGGTGAGAAAACAAAGTCTTTCAATAAGGGTAACCTAGACAGTTTTGTAGTTATTTTGTAGTTAATTTTTGCTATTTATTCAAAGAAGTTTGAGTGTTGTTATGTTCCTGTGATATTTCAGTTTACCATCCATATCCAATGAATCCATGTGGATATCGGGGGGCAGAATAGTCTAGGTGGGCTTAGAGTGGGTTAGGGTCCATCTCCATCAAGCCGCGCGTGTATCCTGACCCCGTGTGTGTGTGTGTGTGTGTGTGTGCGTGCGCGCCCCAGCGGTGCAGGTGAGCGTGCTGGACATGGAGACGGTGGGCGACTGGGCCCGGTTCTCTGTCAGCGTGGTCTCCGTGTACAAGAGCCGCGGCGAGCCGCTGAAGCGTGGCGACAACGTGCTGTGGATCCACATGAAGGACCTGGCCTGCAAGTGCCCCCGCCTCCAGATGAGCAAGCGCTTCCTGGTGATGGGCGGGGGGGCCGGGGAGGCCTCGGGGGGGGGAGGTACCCCCCCGGGGGCCGAGAGGGCGGGCCTCCTGGCCGACAAGAACAGCTTGGTCATCCAGTGGCGAGACGTGTGGACGCGGCGCCTGCGGAAGTTCCAGCGCAAAGAGAAAAAGGGGAAGTGTGGCAAAGCATGATGGGAAGGCAACCACCCTCTCCCCCCCCCCCCTCCCCCTAATCCCCACACCTACTCTCCTCACTTTAACCTCTGATTCCTGGCCCCGTGACTTCCTACACACTTCCCGGATGCAGGGGCGGATTGGACATTGACCCTGTGACCTTTGACTTTCGCCCCACTGTTCCCCCGACTCCTCCTCATCCCCCCCCACCCCCCACCCCCCACCCCCCCCGGCCCATCCCGCCAGCCCGCCCCTGGGAAAGCTGCACATTACATAGAGTGCATGTACCTCGCCTTGTTTTAAGGACCACTTCTTGTGCATATTGTATAATTATTTTACTTTTTATGGTGTCGTTGTCGTCGTCTATCACCCGAATGTCGCTCGTATGGTCCTGTTGGTCTGCCTTGAAAAGGGACCGCTAAAAAGTGTATGAAGTCCAGAGAGATGCAGACACCTTCCCCTCCTTCGACAAAGACAGCGGAAATGTCCACTTCAACTGCGTCTCCCCAGAACACTTCTGTCACGACTATTTAATAGTAGACTACAAAAACTGGCTCATCGTTTTCCCGTTGTCTTCTGAGGGCTGGAATCACTTGTGGACTCATTCAGTGAGGGAACCTGGGACACAGGTCCCGACGATTTGCCCTGAAGATAAACTATGTCTCACGTCCCCAGACTCACCCGACCTTACGTCCGCTGAGAACACAGCACCTAACGGTCACTGTTTGTTTGTTTGTCCAAAACGGGGCTGCGTTTTCCCCCGGGGGACCCCCGGCTCACGACACAGAACGGAGGCGTTTCTGTTTAACCGTGCGGCGTCTCGTTATCTCCCCAGCGCCCTAGCTGGATGGTGAATAGCGATAAAGGTCCACCGCAGCTGTGGAGTGGAGCAGAACACGGATCTGGCCGTGTTAATGCCTGTGTCCACCAAATGAGCTTTTAGCGCTGAGAGCACCTGTTGTCAATACAATCCTTATGAGGTCGAACGCCCTCGTCACTTTCAGCAGAAAATAGTCCAACTTTTTGAACAGCGCTGGACTCGTCAATGTCACTTCTGTCCTGTCGGCCAATTAACATCAAGGAGGGGGCGGGACATCAACACTGTCATCAATGTGCAAGGAGAAATTGACCTTATCAATGATAAGAAACAATTGATTTCCAACGTTTTAGCTAACCCTTCCTAAAAGAGAACCAAAGTTCTAATGATGTACTATTAGCCATTGCCCACGACTGTAGACGGTCACAACGAAGTAATGTGAAGGCGCTAGAAGACGTTTTTAACCTTAGCGCTAAAAGAGAAGGTCTGAATATGAAGATGTGGGCATTCAGTGCTAACGTTTGGTGAACACAGTGGTGTGCTCTCAGCCCTCCACTTCTGCAGAGCTGCCATTGTAAACACGCATCAGCGCTGCACCCCTGTCCAAGATATTTAATTGGCCAAGTGAAAACATCTGTCAGTGTGGTGAGATAATTCTTCTTGTCTCCGTAAAATTCTAGCATCATATTCCAGATACGTCTTGAGTGATTGGTGTTTTTCTGCCTTGTTCTAAGATCTTGATGTTTTGGGATAAAAAAAAAGATATACTGTTTGTTATAAAATGTATTATATAAACCTAATGACACTAGATCAGATAATGATTGCCTATTTATAATATGTACGTGGGATTTCGGGACAGGACATGAACCTAGATGCCGTGTTTACATTACAGGGCCGTGCCAAGTACCCTTGACAACAGTTGTGTTTGTGAGGAGTCTCTCTGCTTTATGCATTTATGTCTTCCGTGCTTTCACTGAAAGTGGTCAACCACATGTTTTGGTGTGGCCAACCTTGATTCTGTTAGTGTCCTCAGCTATCTGGATGTTTTTTCATGAAGTGTCTTGTGAGTGGCAGGCCAATAGCAGCCGAAATAAGAAACTGAACTAAGATTCTTCTCATTCATGCAGTACATCGTCGGAAATACAAAATAGTCATGTTTTTCTGTTGTTGTTTTTTTCCCCCTACGAGATGAGCCTGGAAAATAACACTTCCTGGATTGTATTATCATGTGTTTCGACCCTTTGTGTGCTAATTTCCTTGTTTGCATGGTTGTGGCTTGTGTCAGCCCATGTTCTGAAGCTACAGTGCACGGAGCCAGGCTGCAGACATGAGAATATCTCCTTCTCTGTCTTAGTCCTGTCATGCTACACCAAATAAGCCTAGTCTGTTTTGAGTTGTAATTATGAGCGTATAGGAGGCAGGACCGACGCCAACTGCAGAGAAGGTCGCCTGGCTGCTCGCAGAGGTTTTTTATCTGTCTCCTGCCGTTATTGCATTTTGTAAAGCGCATTACGGTTTATTTAAATGGAGCGCAAGATAAACATAGCAGCCGTAGCCTATAGCTGTTAGCCCGTTGACAGGCATGTGATGCTAGCAAGCGTTTATGCAGCGGCGGAATGTTTGGTTTGACAGGCCTCCAAGACTGTCTCTCGTTTTCTCTGTCAACTCCACTGCCCCCCCCCACCCCCCCACACACACACACACACAACCCCCTATCCCCCTTGGCCCCACCCCGCTAACCCGACTGACACAGATTTAACCTCTCTTAAGCCCCAGACACACTGCAAGTGACTAGAAGCGCTGTAGTGATGACAAATGGAATGTCAGTGAGGTTCAGGCGACTTGAAGTGACGACGGTCGGTCGGCGACATGAAAATGGGCGGGTACCTATAGAAGCTAGGGACATCGTTGACTGACAGATTTACTGAAACACTTGTGTTTGTGTGTGGAATATATTCGAGGGTTACCTAGGCAACCGAAGCCTGAAATGTAAATAAGCGACCAATTTTAAGCTACAAAGCGACAGGCGATTAACGCACTGTTTGCAGTGTGCCCGGGGCAAATAGAGACAAACGTCCTCAGAAGCCCCCTCCCCTTCCCCCCACACACACATTGAAACGCATTGCGAAGCCAATCAGCATTTGTGTTGTGAGCGGAGTTCGTGACTTTGTTCATGTTTCTGTTTAAAGCCAGGGCTGTGTGGACATAGGCTACTAGGTTATTCTTTCAACATGCACAACATGTAAACTAGCAAGATGCGAGGAGATATTTTGTGATTTGACAAAAAGCGTATTAGCTTACATTTAGCTGATTGTACATTTTAAGCTAGAAGCTCTATGAAAAATAGAACAGAATTTTGATGTGTGAAGGCTTTTCGCAGGCAAACTAAAAGTGAAGACTGGGCATGCTAAAGTATTTGTTTCAACCTTTGTGCTATACTCCCAGGGAAGAATTCCCAAAGACGGAATTTCACAAAAAAATGCCTGAACCAAACCTTTGGTTATTTAGGTGTTGGCCATCCACCGTCACCTGCCAAACAGTTGTTGTTGCCATAGTCCTCATCACTCGCCACGGGAATACATGATGGATGTTTGCATTACGTGTCTTGCTAAGCTTCTCGCATGCTAGGCCTGAGGGGGAGGGGTAAACTGGGAAAGGTGGGTTTACAACCCCCAACCTCCCCTTCTACCCTCCTCAATCTCCCTCTTCTCATTCCAAGCCACCTATTCTATAAAATCAGACTTTTTCCCAGGCTGAATGTGTTCTGAAGTGGATTTAATTGCCCCACATGCAACACTAGTTAGATTGCACCAGATGTTGTGATGTTTGGGGGGGTTAAAACCTGTCCCCTAGTGAACACGTTCTCCAGTTGAAGCCGTTTAAAGTTAACAAGCCCGATGGCTTGGCAGTGGATCTGACTGCCGCTCACCTTACATACAAACACTCACAGGTGTTTCAGTGTGTGTGTGTGTGTGCGTGTGCGTGTCATAAACAAATACAGTAAACACATGATTAGATACAGATGAATTCAACGGGCTTTCAGTCGACATTTAGGAGTCAAAGGATGACATTAGAAAACACACCACCCAACACGCATTAATGCAGGTAAGGTTACAATGTACCTGGGAGAGTATGCTGGTCAATGTATGCCTCAAAGTATCTAGGCTAATTACACATGCCAAGTGAATAATACAGATGTCAGAATAGTTTATCTGTCTTGTGTTCGCACAGTTCAAAATTCCTCATGAAAAATGCACCGTATGTTGTCATTTATTTTGAGGGGTTATTTATATTGTATATAAAACAACAACAAACATTTTAAAATAATACTGGCTCACGTCTTGTGTGACCACTTACATACCAAATCATAATTGTCTTGATGTTCCAGCGTGTAATCCAAAAAAACAATAAAATAATGAAACTAAATTGTTCTTAAGCATGCATTATAAACCGATCATTTTAAGATCAGTTTATAAAGTACACGACATTTACACTGTGCACACATTCATACTCTTGTTAACTGTTAGTATTTCCTTTGACACCTTGTATTGAATGTGTTGTCCTGCTTATGTGTTTGTGTGTTGGATTGGCCAGAGATGAGTCATGCTTGAGGATGCATATACCAGATTGTGCTGCTGATGAGAGAGGATGTGGTTCTAACATTACACAGAATGGATTCCCGCAGCTTCTTGTTGTTTTCCAACGCCGGGCAATTGTAAAAATTAAAATGTAAATGAAAAAATAATATGCATGCAACCAGAACATCTGCTCTCACCGTGACCACGCGACGGCCCGGGACTTGACCCCGTGACCTACGGCGTTTTGCCTTTGTATTGTTAAGGGTTACAGAATTATGTTGTTATTATTGTTTGTTTGTTATTTTTAAACCCCAACCTGGCTTGTCAACCCACAGCTGGACGCATCAGAGACTTCTGATATGGCGAACCACTCACTTTTTAATCGTAAACGATGCAAAAATAAATTATTAGTTAATTAAACCTATGGGGAGTCATCTTCTTCTCTGTGTGTGTGTGTGTGTGCGTGTGTGTATGACATTTTAAATGGTCAACCTCAGATCTCTTTAAGGCGGCTACACAATAATATCACCAGGAAATATGACTGATGTTTAAATTAGGCTCAAAGTGAAACTTAAAGAACAGGAAAAACACTTATTTAATGTATCTCTTTAACACACAGACAGACACACACGCACACACCTAACTCTGGAACACAGTTTAACGTCATATCTTAAATAATTTCACTAAATAGATTGTCTGTTATGTGTGAACTACTGAGACCACCTAGCCTACTAATTCCCATGGTAACCTAACTGACATCATCTCTAACCATCTTAATTTACCTAATAAGACTGAGCTAAGGGGAAAACGTGTGGTGCAAATGACATATTGAATGACCACCCTGCTGGTAAACAGCAGCATTGCAACATCACAAAAGTGAATATCTCTCAGTGTTCTTACCGCACACACAAACACTTTTCCGCTCTGTCTCGCTTTCACAAACACCCTCCAGACATTTTATTAAGCCGTAACAGTATAAGCACCCTGGTTTGCACAATTAGATCCGAGGTCAGCCTGAAGCGCCGACCTCATTCATGACCTTGTCCTAAGCTGACAGCAGTTCTGCCGCTAATGAGCTGTTTCACACCGTACCCCTGCAAGGACCCCACCTAACATAATGCCTAACCTACTGCTATATTACGTTCTCTATTCATAGCTACATTTTTTTTATATATGAAAATGAGAAAGTTATATTAAATTACATGGTTGCTTTTAATGTGGAAGCTGTCACAAAAAAGTCTGCGTTATTCCTTTCTTTTAGAAAAAAGGGAAGTAGCTGTCCCAAACGTTGTTACATATTGCCAATTCAAACCTCATGAGTCAAGAGGCTTATGATGTTCCTGAAGGATGGTCTCGCTTGAACAATGGGCATTGTTGCTATTTAAAGAACGTATAGTTATCGAATCCATTCTGCAGCCACTTGCTCGCTTGTATTTAGAACGCCATTGTCATGTTTAAACGCAGTTCAATACAGTCGCTGTTGCCTGTGTAAGGCCTACAGTATCGTCTGTTTGCACAAACAGCATTGTAGTGAGAGTGTGTCATTGCAGAGAGGTTACAACAGACAATGGGGAGGTCCAGGAACTTGCGTTCAATGCAAGTCAGTGGGGAGGTCCAGGGAGTTCACAACAGTATAATTTCTCTCTGGGGGCTACATATTTTGAGTATATATCATTGATTATTAATTCCTAATTACCTATGATCAATCATAGCCATAATGGTATTTCTGCAGCAAATAGTTTTGAGGTAAATGTACGTTGTTCCAGGCCATGCGTGGTAGACGTATCTGTCTGGGCGCTGCCTACGCCAGCCTCCACAGCAGAATGCCGTTGGTGTCACCCCAGCTAAGAGACATGCAGCGGCCAATGTCTGCTCCAATGGAACGCATCACAGCGCTCCATCTTTTTGTGATTATACAATCTTAGCTAGTAGCTTGTCACATTGTGATTCCTTATTGCTTGGATAACTTGTTTCAACTTCACTCCCATTGGTTGCCGCCGTGTCACATTACCGCTAGTTTCTATTTGCCCCACCTAGTTGGCTTGGCAACGGCACTTGTCTCTTGTCGCTGTGAATCGGCAAATCTCGATTTCTTTGCCTCCATGGTTTCTGTGTGAACGCAGGGTTGGTCAGCAATGCAACGTAAAAGGGTTTGAAGGGACAGGATGGTCTAGTGGTCTGGGTGTTGGGCTTCCAGCTGGAATGTTGTGGATTTGAACCCCGGTGTTGACCTTCCTCTAAGCATCCTTGAGCAAGATGCTTAACCACCCAACTGCTCACAGTGGTTGGTCACACCTTCCATGGCAGCATTCACTATTGGTGTATGAATGTGTGTGTGACTGGGTGAACATCAGGCAAAAATACTGTAAAGCACTATATTAATGTGTCCATTTACCATTTGGAGGCTTTGAAGGGGTCATGGGTTCAAGTCCTGCTGTTGGCCCTCACCTGTAACCGTCTTTACAAGACATCTAGCCTCCAGTATCTGCTCATTGTAGGGCTTTTATTATATTACTAGATATTGTACACAAGAATGGTGATTAATTTACAAATAATGCATCTAAACAGTAGCATAATGTTATCATCATCTAGAGCAAATGAAGGTTTGAGTTAGAGAGAGAGAGAGGGAGGGAGAGAGAGCGAGGGGGAAAGAGAGAGAGAGAGAGAGACAGTCAGATGGAGAGGGAGACGTGTTTCTGCAGAGGGTAACAGTGTAGAGGAGGTATGGAGGGAAGGGAAACTCTGGGATGGCAGCTTGAGTTCTTGTGTGTCTTCGCCAGCCACACACCTCCATGGATGCTGCAGCTATAAGCACATGCTCGGTATACATCACTATCACATATGGCTTCCTTACCTACATGTCTTGAAGGAACATCTTCTGCGGAAGATTGACGCAGGCTGAAATGGCGTTCTCCTTTCTATACAAGCATCAGAGTGGAGGCGTAGTGTCCACATAAACCTGCAGTGCGAAATGGCTTGAAGCTGGTTTTACACACACACACACACACACACGCACACACACACAAAAATGCTTTCATAACCTGCCAAGACCGCATCATTAACAGTTAATGCCGCCAGTCTTCAGAAGGAAAATGGAGGGCTTCTAGGGTGTATCTAAGTCTCCTTTGTCCCGTCCATGTTTCTAGCTCATCTTCTTCGTAATATTTGGCCCGATCTCCCAGCACGTGTGTTTACCCACGCGTGGGGACGCAACACACGCTATTAGCATGGTAGCCACATGTTTACGGGTGTCCTGGGACACATGCTGGAAACCGCATGTTGGCCACAAGAAATGTGGCGAGGAATCCGCGAAAGACCGCCATCATACATATTCAGTGGCGATAGTCTGGAAACACACACACACACACACACACAAGTGTGCATGGCCCGCTCTCAGAGTGAAACCAGCTGGTTCTCTAAAAGAGACACATTTCTTGCTAACAGAACACGTCGTCTCTCACACGTCTGTCAAGGTTCATTCTCTACATCGCTACGCTGCCTTTCCGTTAAATTACACACACACACGCACGTGCACGTGCACACGCGCACACGCCCTGCTGATTCTTCTTCTAAGAGCAACATGGCATCGACTTTGCCGAGAAGGTTTTCAAATTCAAACATAAAAATCTTTTTTTTTTTCTTGCACACACGCAATGACTTTGCCTCCGTCTCCATCTCTTCTACAGGAACATTTCCGTTCAATGGGAACCACTCACTCTCCATTCAACCTACAAATGAAGCCACAACTGCTATCGTGTGCGTGTGTGTGTGTGTGGTTGTTACACATGCTCACACGCACACACACACACACACAGATCAAAAGCGCTCGCTGATTTTCCAAAGTGGATTAGGTATTCCAGTGAGTGTTCTCCTGTTAGAGGAACAGACTTCATTAGGCCAGTGAGTGTTCTCCTGTTAGCAGAGGAACAGGCTTCATTAGGCCAGTGAGTGTTCTCCTGTTAG
>JAODTR010057935.1:0-11600 GCA_025399935.1 Amblyopsis rosae
GGAAGGAAGTTGGGTTAAAGTATCAGTTTTCGTTTTTACCCCCCCCCCCCCTTTTTGAAATCAAAGGTACACTCCTCGATATGTGCATGTTTCTCTTGCACTTGAGTATTTGCCATTTCTCTCTACCCAAATAATACATTCAGTGGCCTACATACATGTGCGCAATTGAATTTGAAACACAATGAGATAGGGTTGGCGTTTGGGGCATAACACATTTGAGGAATGTATACCTGTAAAAGTCCTGTGTGGGTGGTTGAAATGAACTGTGTTAAAATTTCACATACATCTACTCATTTGAATGTAACTAGGTGTATGGCATGACTAGAGGAAATGTGTAGGCTATATTGTATGATTTACATGTATGATTATATGCAGGTGTGAACAAGGGCATCCAGCTATTTCTATGCTGCCAAGACACTAGACACTCTTAAGTTATCTAACTGCTTGGGTCTTACAGTGTTTGCACATCTACGGTCATGCGCGTGCAGTGGTAACTGACATATCGACGGGTATATGAGGTTGTCTTGTATTGCCATTATAGCTTCGCCTTGAGCACAGGTGTTCGCCGAGATTGTCACGATCTTCTCAATGCTTTATCCCCCCAAAGTCAGTCTCTCCTTTCACTTTCTCCCCGCTGTCCACACACACCACTCTCAATGAAGTGATAGACTGACACTTGAATGGTGTTTTTTTCAAATACTCTGAGCGCTATCTTGAATCAAACAGCACCCACGTTTGACATCTGGTGGAACCTGTCAACTCATCCTCCAGCAAGAATTGTAGCAATGCATGGTTTTCAATAACAAATGCTGAGTTTCTATGGGAAGCCGTCTTAAATGTTTGGGTCATCTCTTATGTGTTGAAGAATATTACAACATATGTTTCCTGCAGCATAGATGACATTGTCGTAATGGAGGATTGGGTTTCAGAGCCTGCTTCACAAAGCAAAGCAACAAATCCACAGTAAAGAAAAGAGACAAAAGAATGACTACGGATCCTATTGATCCAGGTAACCACCTGTCCTAAGCGCTTTCTATTGTATGGTTGCCCACAAAGAAACAGGCTGCTACTGTTAATGTCAATGTATTACCTTGACAATTAAAAGCCTTTATGGCTTATAATGTCTGGAATTTGTGCACTAATGCTCAATGCTTTATACTTTTTAATGGAATGCTATAGCTATAGGCTTTGGTATTCCCTCGCTTGCATATTTCTCTCTAGCTAGCAAACAAATGTTTGTTCCTGTATGTTCCTGCACTTGAAAATCCCATCCAACCAACCTAGGTTTACCAGAACTGTGGAGCCCACCGTGTGTGTAAGTTCCTACCACTTCTCTCACTTCTGTACCAGCATTTAGCAATCAGCAGAGTTTATATAGAGTTCATAGGCACTAATCTAGAAACATGTTTGTAGATAATATCATATGGTGTTTATTAAATTAGAAACCTGAGAAGTGAAATAAAACCACCAATCACTACTTCAATGGTCTTTGAAATGTGTAGTGCTATTTTAAAGAGTCAAAATATGTGCTTTTACAAACATCGTCAAGCATCACAAATGGCATGAAATATCCTATCGGACAGGTTAAATAGAACAAAGGATTTTAGACCGACCGTGACCTTGCTTCATAGATAAGAAGTAGGCGTATTCATTTGTCTTATTTAACTCAATCTTATTGCACTGGAGAAAGACCTTCTTTGTGCTTACTGACTTTAGTGTTAACGCAATTCATTTTACTCTGGACGATGGTGACAGAAAGGGTGATGGGGAGGGGGGGCGTTAGAGTTTGAGGGGGGTCCTAGAATGGGTCACAGTCTGGACCACAGCCAGCAGGACATCCTGTTTGAGCTTCTGAATACAATTTCCTTCAATGAAGTGGGGCGTGGGGGGGGGGGGGGGTAGAAATAATCTCCCACCTAAGAGACACAGACGTTGATTGTCACCCTGGCACGAGGCCAAGTGGCAAGGAGAAAGCCTTCCCTCCTGCAGACTTTCTGAAGGCAGTCAAAAAGAACCTTGAGGAAGTCATTGTTGGCTCCAGGCTGATGAAAGGTCTCCACACCTTCATTTTTGTCTCACCGTCAGAGGACATTGGGATAAACCATATCCACAAATGTCAAGACCAAAAACGCTTTCCACTTTTTTGCGTGCGAAAAGTTTTGCATTCTGAGGTCATGGCATGGCAAATCACTGACTTCTCTCTCATCTTCTCTAGGGAAGGTTTGAAAAGTAAATAAGGCATTCTAAAACATGGCTGTTGTTTATATTAAAATTCCACGTCATATCATCAATTTTTTTCTACATCTGTTTATGCACATTTGGAAAAGGCAGTGCATCGCTGATTGGATTATTGAATATTCTTCTACCTCGTGGAGTTTAGGTAGAAACTGGATTGTCATTCGTAGTCTTGAGTCATGGAAAGAATAATGATATGCAATATGTATGTTAACCATGTATTTGCAACCATGACAACTGCAGTAATTACTGAATATACGTTCTAGAGCTTGTGCGGCAGACACAGTGGGGCCAAGTTCACAGTCAAAGCTAAGATATCTGAAGCAAACATGCATATTTGCTTTACAGCTTATTGGTGTCTCTTTTATGTGGGGGAAATTGACAGCAAAACGAAGACCACCATACTCTATTTGCTGAGGGATTTTAGCCCCGCCTAACTGCTCAATCATTGTCAATAAATTTGCACAGAGTAACAAAAACACCAAAGTATTTATCGTACGATTCGGCTTGGCCACGTCGCTGCTGCCTCCGTCCCCCCCCCCCCCCCGGCTTATCGTGTTGACCTGCCGTCAGCTCTCCTGTGGAATTCTGGGTGGCAGATCTGTCCCCCTCCCCCACCTCAAATGTATACACATTATCCTTTCAGAAATCAGATCAAGTTATGTAAAGGACAAAAGCAAGCAGACATCAAAAGGGAATTGAAGGGGGGGGGGGGGGGGGGGGGGTTGACAAGTTCCCTGACTTGGACGCTCTGCGGTGGAGGTCCCGGGCCACACCTCAGAGAGACCATCCTCACACACTGTGGATTGTGCTATTGCTTATAATGCCCACACGCCCAACACCACCACCTCCCTGCTCTACTATAAGCCCCCCTGCACACTCACTCACACACACACACACACACACACACACACCCCACGGACCCCCAGACCTCTGCACCATAAAAATGGGTCCAGCTTCTTGGAAAAGATCCCAAATCCCAAACCTGGTCTTTGATTTTTTTTTTCATTCTTCTAAGGAAACACCCCCGACCTCCCCCCTCCCCCCTTTGTTCCTCTTGATGGATCTAGGCGGGCCGGCGAACCATGACCCCTGCCGGCCCACCCCGTCTGTGTGAGCCCACAGGCACTCTCCCTCACACACACACACACACACACACACACACACACACGCTACAGAATCCACAGGGAAGGAGGTTACAAGGGAGATGGAAAAAAAAATGTCTACAAATCTGTCGAAACAGACTGAATCGAAGTCTCATCACTAACAAAGATTACAGGCTTGGTTAGTGTGTCTGTTCTCATAAGTTAGCCATGTGTGATGCTAGCTATTCACCGGCTCCTAGCCACCTGCCACCACAAGGACCAAGTGTGAACTTGAACAAGGCCAAGAGAAGAATAAAACCCACTTCAATTCAGAGCCCTTCTGTTGTCAGTCTCATTTGCTAACTGTTATCAAACCAGGCCATGTTTGTCTTTTTTTCCTCTTTCAAAATGTGGCCTATAAAAGCACACTATATAGGCCTACTGTATGAAGCCCAAGACTACATTTTGTGGCCGCTAGCATTCAAACTACAAATCCCTATAAACTTTAACGGGAAATCTCATATTGTTATGAAATCTTCCAAGCTTAATAAGTACCTGCGTAGTATATAATTGCCTTTCTCTGTGTAGGGCCCAGATGTGAGTGTGCTGCTGATGGCTTCCAGAAAGGATATTAGAGGAACCGCACAGCCCTTAAGGTGTCCGCCACATACTTCCTGGGCTTTAATTAGAAACAAATGAAAAATACCCCCCCTTCCCCCCCAATCCTCTTTCTCCTCTTAATTGACTTAATGGTTCAATGCTAAGCTGGCTGGCTGGCTGGCTGCTGTGTGACTGCGACAGCGAAGGAGAGACTCATTAGCACGCCAGCTTTCAGCGGGCCAACAAAACAAATCATCAATTGCAAAAGGAGACAAATGCTCTTGTAAGGAACCCCAAAAGGTTAATTACAAATCACTTTGCCTCATTTTGTGGTTCATCAAGTCTGTTTTTACCCTTGGAGTAGTGGTAGGCTTTTGATTCTCTTTAGCCATAATGCAATCGACAAGAGGAGTTTTTTTTGCATAGTATACAGTATACGTACATTATTGCAGTCATGCATATTAGTTGTGAATTCACTAATATAAAACTTGAAATGGAAATCTACTACAGCCACTAGTACACTGTACCTACATATTTCTATATTCAGTTTAAAGGAAATGTACTAAGACCTAATGTAAAAAAAACGTAATACTATACGGAAATGTTCCACCTCTACCTTCAAGATATAGTCCCCTCAAAATGTAGTGGAATAGCAAGATGTATTCCTTTGTTTTTACTTCTCACTGAAGACTATACAGTATATTAGAAGACAGCA
The DNA here is from genome assembly GCA_025399935.1 of Amblyopsis rosae. Lineage (NCBI taxonomy): Eukaryota > Metazoa > Chordata > Actinopteri > Percopsiformes > Amblyopsidae > Amblyopsis > Amblyopsis rosae. The sequence continues at coordinate 4,636 of JAODTR010057935.1, forward strand.
GAAGACAACAGACTCAAATGTCATCTTTTATTTCGTTATGTTCAGGTGAGCAAAAATGTTGTAACCTCTAACTGACAGGTGTTTTCTGTTAGACTGATTGGATAAACAATAAAAGGTTCTGAATGTTTGCTCTTGGTTTTAAAAGTGGAGTCAGGGATTATTGAGAAAGATTGTTGATACTTTAACTCCGCCCCCCACTATGGACATGTATTGCCAAGGACAGGATATGTCTTGTGCGGTGTGTTTGTGTTCCCATTTACAGAGTCAGGGCTGTGTAAAAAAACACTATTATTTTTTCTGTGTGCCCACAGAATGGGCAGTTATACCATGAGTAGATATTTGCTAAATTTGACTTAATTTATTACATTCCAATTGCTGACCACCTTTAATCTTGGGTTAAGCCCTTGAAGAGCACATTTGTGTTAGAAAGGAAAGACAAACATGAAGATCTGAGTACTGTCTTTGATAGAAAAACAAGCCTTTTGAAGCTTAGAAAAGACGGATCGAATGTATTTAGGAATGTCCTGAAAAGACTGCTGGCATCGCCTACTGAGCAACATATATCAAAGAGGTCGACCAAGGAAAACAACTGCAGTTAAAGACATCACAAACAACCTCCACAGGGCAGGGAAAGTGGGGGTGAAGGTATCAATCAACCTGTACAGAAAGCGATATTACAAATTGCAAGAAAGTACAGAGATCAGCCACAAACATTATGGTACAGTGTTTTGTGGACTGATGGTGGGACAAGGATAAACCTATAAGTAATGGAAAGGTCAGAGTCTAAAGAAAAAAGGAATGTGCTCATGATGCGAAACATACTGTGAAGCACATGTCATGTCGTGCATGGCTGCTTCTTAAGTGCAGGCATAATAATCTTTATTGATTATGTAAATCGTGATGGTACAGTAGCAGCAGGATAACCAATAACACACAACAAAGGAGAACGTTGTAATTTAAGGGAGAACCCCCCCCCCTTCCTCAAATAAGATACACCGTAAACGCCTGGGAAAGCATCACAAAAGACAAATGGAACATTTTGTTGATGGGTCACATGTGATGCAGTTTTTTCAAGTAGGAGATATGCATCAAAATATTAAATGTTATTTACTTAATATATGTATTATAAAATATCTGCATCCATTCACAGACATGGTTTATCAGCGATCTTACCATCTAAATAAAAGCTTCAGAAAACATGCTAAAGTATAACTATAACTAAAGGATTTACTTACTTTCAGAGAGAATTAAGTGTATATTTTTCCTTATAATTATAGGCAGGCTATTTAAAGATGCTTTTTCCGGCAACATACTGTTATATACTATAACCTATAAGTAGGATATGATGGTTCAAGGATGATTAATACTAGGCATGGGATCAAACCTGCAACTTTTTATTTTGGGAGTTAACATTTAGATTTACAACCAGTGTTGGGCAGTAACTAGTTACTGAAATATTACTTTTTCAGTAACTAGTAGCGTAACTACTATTTCCAAAACAGTAATAATATTACAGTTAGCCTACTAATTTAAGTAACTAAGTAATGTTGCATAATTTAGTTATAAGAACGAGATTTCTGGTCCTAGCAAATTTAGGGTAGGCTAATCGAACCAACCTGTCAATCATCTGGTTTGAGAGACTGCAATGTTTTCACTTTGGCTGATTGTTGACTTCTAAGGCTAATTATTGTTCCAATAAAGAGGATTCAATTCTCAATTGAGCTGGCAATGACAATGACAATGAGGTTGTCATTTTTCTGAAGGGGCGAGACAGGGTAGTGATTGTGAAAGTAAAATAGGAATTATAACTAGTAATGTAACTAAATTACTTTTAATACTGAATATGTAAAGTGATTTGTTTTTGAAGGAGTATTAAGTAACTAGTAATTGATTACAATTCCTGACTAACTTGACATTCTGCACTACAATTAAGTAAAAAAAAAATCTAGCCTATCTGGGGGGATTTTTAAAATGAATAATTCCCACTCACTGGCATGTAAAGCTCATTTTATTTAAATAACCATTAATGATTACAGCCTTAAAATGTAATTGTAAATACAAGCCTAAATTTCACATGGAAAAAAAGGACACCTCATAACCTGCTCTTTCTTGCTGATAGATTGCCTACCAAGTCAATGCGCGTAGCAGCATGCATCCACTAACTTTTCAACATTAAGATAATTTCGAATTCAAAACAAAGCAAATACGACACTGAAAATGCACGATCAAATTTGTCTTTGTTGGAAATACTTTAACGGCGCTTGTACTGTAGCGATCCCTGTAGCGGTCCCATCTATAAACCCGCAATTACAGAAAAATATCTAGATGGTCTTGGCTTGGCATGCATTTGCAATAGAGAACCGCCAATCAGAAAAGTAAAATATATTGCAGCCAATATGAAAGTTGTTTTTTTTTACCCATCCTAGAATTCATGAACGTAGTTTTAGCGTCGCCTAGTGGCGTAGAGTAGAGAATCCTGATAACTAGTATGTCGCAACGTTTAAAGTGCTTTGGAATCCGTTCTTAATTTAATCGGGCTATAGTGGAATCAAAGACAAAAATAGCAAAGAACACTTCTTGGTGTGTTCAAATCTGGTCTAGATTTTGAGTGGCAGCACATTAATATACTACATTAGATGTATGAGGCATATACAAATGCAAAGTCAGACCTTTAAAACAAAGACACCCAGAGATTATGGAAAATATACTGCAAGTAAAAAGGCACAATACCTTTATTAAAATACAGCTTTAAACATGGGAATGCCACAAAAGCAAATTTATACAATGAAATTGCAATACGGGGGGGGGGGGCAAACAAGAGCTTCTTTGAAGCCACTTAAAAAAAAAAAAAAAAAAAAAAAAAACAAAGACAAAGAAAACACCCCAGGTGAGTAAATGCAAGCTCAACCATACAAACTACTGAACTTGTACTAAGCTAAAACATTGAACTTATGCAGACTGTCCTGAGATGGCACAAATTCCATGGCACTACAGGTTATACAGTTTTCTGTTGTCCCTTCTTTCCAATCAGAGACTTGTGGATGTGGGGAATGACACCTGTTGACACAGACCATGTTTAACACCAGAAACCTTGACCAGAATAAAGAGTACATGGGCAGAATGCATTTTGTGCCACTTACCACCACCAGCAATTGTAGCTTTGATGAGCGAATCCAACTCCTCATCTCCTCTAATGGCCAGCTGCAAGTGACGAGGGGTTATACGTTTAACTTTAAGATCTTTCGATGCATTTCCTGCCAACTCCAAAACCTATGTAGAAAGGGGGGGGGGGAATATAATGAGAAATATTTAAGTATAGACAGCCATTGAGCCATAGTACAAACAGATGCTGGAAAAATACCTCAGCAGTAAGATATTCCAGAATAGCTGCGCTGTAAACTGCTGCAGTGGCTCCGACTCTGCCATGGCTGGTGGTTCTGGATTTAAGGTGTCTGTGGATACGACCCACTGGAAACTGCAGAGACAATTCATTGTACTTTACATGAATCTAACAAAAGAGCTCCATACCCGGATGTGACGACGACCCACTAGACCACGTTAACAATGGTTTTACTACTACAAGTTCATGAATAGGTTTATTTTTATAGACACACAAACCTGCAAGCCGGCTCTCTGTGAGCGCGAGATAGCTTTCGTCTTGGTCTTTCCGGAGTCTTTCCCTGCTTTGCCACCAGCCTGTAACACCAATGTTTGTTAGCTTCGTTGTGGATTAAATAGTGCCCACAATGTACGCATTTGCTCACGACATTGCTGATCAGTCGCTGGTTAATTTCATGGTACCAGTTATTTGCAGCTGTGACGGACTAGAATACTAACGTAATGTGGAAACATAAAATTAGCATGCTAGGCTAGTTAGGCAGCTAATGCTAGCGGCTAATGGCTAAAACGTATGAGCTGCTATTTAAGAAAGTTGATGAAAAAAAAACTGATGGTGAACAATGATATATATTATTTTGTAACACAAAAGAAAGCGTTACCATATTTATGATCCTTAAACAATTTTTGACGCGCCTGCAGAAAATTAGCTCAAACCCGGTGAACTGCTTGGTTTGAACTGCAACGCCCGCCTAGATATAACCGGAATATATACAAAATGGCTTCATCCGGGTACCGCCGTAAAGAAATCTGGCCAGTCCTGTGTCGTTTTTGCTGTTTTGGACATACATTTGAACCAATCACAAAAAGAAGCGTTTATTTTGCGGGAAAAATAACACAAAAGTTTCAAATGTTACTGGATGTTGTAGTTTTGACAATTGTTATAGTTATTTGGTTTAGCCAATTCTGTGCATAGAACTATACAATGATAATACGTTTATTTAAGTACAGTGATATGAGACAAATAAGTCTATATTAAATAGTGAATATGCCCAATATGAGTTCTCTCTACAAAATAATATATAATGTTTATATTCTGAAATATTAGCTTTCAGTCCAAGTCCTAATGTAGTATAATGCACCTTGTGAAAATAAAATAAAAATGGCTTAGGCTACTGTGTGAAAAATAGACTAAAGCACTTAATCAAATGGAATACAATATTACTATAGCCTATAAAACTCAACTAAAATATTTAAAATAAGTATCCTTAAGCATAATTTTCCCACATCAAGGTGATTGAAAATTGAATTTAAAATATGGTCCCTTTTATCATTCACTTATATTTTAAAGTCAATGCTTTCAGGTTCAATAACACTATTACAACATACATTAAAATAGTTAATTTCATTATGGAATGATGCCGTTTACAAACCATTCAGTAACCTTCCAACAAACACATAGACAGCACAGCATTAATAACACTATCCATACAACAACAAATATCAGTGTTGTAGTCCAGAAAGCCATCAAGTACACAGTTTTGTCACAGTAATGCAAAACAAATGTGTTGTTTATTGGAGGAGAGCTATTGGCATCTCTGACTTTCACATGGTTTATGTGTATGAAGGTAGGCCTACTTGTTCTGTCTTGAGTCTGGCTTTCAATTTTGATCCAGCTCTGGTTATGGGTCAGGTTTGAAACAGACCAATTTGGGTTCTGCATGCTGGAGTTGGACCTGTGTTGAGTCAAGCTGTCAGTGTAGTTAACTTGAAGGCGGCTGTTTGTGCCATTAACTTTGTTGTCATACTTGGGTGGATATATGGAATATATTTTCACAGCACCTGGAAATTGACAGCAAATAATGAATTATAACAATTAACACAATATAGACATTTAACTATAGAGCAAGTGTGTGCTATAGCAGTTGAACATAAATATGATCTGTCTCTGAAAGCCTGTGCCGCTTACCTAGGATAATCCAGAAAAAAAGGAAGACAGCCAAGATGAAAATACACATCTTGAAGTAGAAAGACAAACATCCATGGCACAATGAGCCTGGATGTTGAAACCAGGGTGCAATCAAATGGATCCCCAACAGAGAGATTACAACCCCTAACACCAGCAGATACACTGGGATGACTGGTTCAAGTGGACATTCATTCAAGTACAATGTGCCTATAAATAATAAATAAGAGATATTATGTTCAAGTAAATAAAAGTTAGACAAATAATAAAACACTGTTAAAACATATAACCAACATAGAATAATTAATATTATTTTATCAAAAACACACAAAAATAAATAACAATTACATTAATTTGTAAGATGGTAGCAAAGCATAGCCTACCTATAGTGATCTGAGAGATGGGGATGCAAATAATTAAGAAAACGGTACAACCTGAGAAATAAAAACAATTTTAAAACAATATGTAACGATGCATATTCAACGATACCGTTTAGCTGAGCTCACAATACATACCAAATAAAAACAGACATGTGCAGTGCAAAAAAAAAAACTCTTGCTTGAATTTGCTCCAGTTTACTGGCATAGTGAAGGTAGGCAGTCAACAGTCTTTTCTGCAAGAAACTCTTACAAAGATAAAGACATATTTACGGGCCCTTGTTGTTAGTATGCTATACATTTTAACCATTCATTAATTTATAATCTACAGTAGGCAGAGTCTGCCGCAGATCCCATATTTTTTTAGTAGGGCTATAGGCAATAATGCAAACGTTTTGTGAATGTATAGCCTATTGTTTCAATAGCCTATTTGAAGTTAGGGCTACCTGAATAACATATGATTGTCTTACCTCCTGGGTCGTGTGTGCTTTGGTTAAAAGACAGACCGTTATACTTTCTTGTAAGTGTGGATATTTTATTGTTGGTTAGTTAGCCAATAAGGCATGTCTCAACAGGCTCACTGTCACTAAACATCTTAATAATTACAACATGGGAAGGAAGTTGTAACTTAATGTTAGGATTTTCCACTCTTATGCGATAAAAATGTGGCAATCTACGGTAGGACAGGGTTGGTGTTGTGACATTCTTACTTGAAGAGTTCTCTGTTCTATTCATTCGTAGAAGAACATATAACGAATATTTTTGGAAAGCCCACATTTGGTTGTTTTCTGGCATTTGGTATGCTACCATGATGAGGAAAATAATGGTAGATATAGTAATCTGCATTAGTGGAAAAACAATTTTGGCATATCCTTGCTTTTCACACAGCCCAAAAACAACCGGAAGTTTCTGAATCCATGGCAACGTGACGCTTCGTGAAGCTTGTCTGAGGTCAAGCTTTGCTGCCGTTTTATGCATCACTGATTAAGGTGAACATTTTTCAAAAGCATAGCGTTCATAAATGTCACGAAAAGCACTGAAGGTCATGGTTGAACTGCACTTCAAAGCGGTAAGATTTATTTAATAAAAATCGAAAATAAACTTTATATTTTGCTTTTAAATAGCATATCATATGTTGTTTTCATCATATTGTAGCTTGCTACCGTAACAGTTGTCCGTACCGTAACACCGTACTCAATGTCGCCAGGACATTTTTGCATAACAGAAGTCTACCGTAGTTTCTTGAGGTGTTTTGGGGGGGGGGGGGGGGGGGGGGGGGGGGGGGG
>JAODTR010057968.1:0-17270 GCA_025399935.1 Amblyopsis rosae
GCTCCAGACGGGGACCCCGGGCTTCCTCCGGGCAGGGTAACTCCTTCTCTTAGTGAGTTCTTCATGGGGGTCTTCTTGGGCATCACAAACCCCCAAAATCCCAGGAAATAGACATGATAATGGGGGTGCATGAAAACTGCTTTTGTCATGCGTTCATCCCACTTAGAATAAAGTATGCTCCCATTAAACATATAACGTTCATCTAGTAACATGAAAGACAAATATACAAAACTAACATGGATATACAATGCACATACTGTGTAGATGTGAATTGAATTCACATATAGCTTACCCAGAATACATGTCAGTATATACTGTAGCTCTTATGATTTACCTATATAATAAACAGGTAATTTATTGTTTCTTACGAAAAAAAAATCTGTTTTTTTATTTTTATTGTTGCCTAACATGTTCCAGTTTCACTATAGTTCAAGTTTATTTATATAGCCTTCATTACAGTCTCTACTACACTAAGTACTGCACAGGTGGAAACAAACATTTCCTTTACTTATTCCTCCCATCGGGCCAGGAGAAAGATGCCTAAAAGCATTTTTAAAATGTTCCAAGCCCCGAGCTATGGGTGTGCGTTAGCCATGGGCACTGGCCCAATCCTGGAACATTCCAAAGTGGACTAACCCTGGGCTAGCTGGCCCTGCTCAAGAGAAGGGTTAGCCCCAGGTTTGCATGGTTAGCTCCTGAAAACCGACTAAGTCCGGGACTAAAAAGGTGGGAAAAGGGGCTAAAATGCAGTAGATATATAACAATTTTGTCAGTTGGAACATGGCAACTGACATTTAATCAAGGGTTAGTATTAGTGCAGTGTGAATATAGCCATGGGTTTAGGTTAACCCTGGGTTAACATTGTGTGTGTGCAAAGCCCCGGTTTAGCTCCTATCCCCGGGCTAAGGATATGCAGTTTGAAAAGCCCTTATGATTCCCTGGTCGAAAGCACATTCCCACATATGACTCTTGACCACAGAACCTAGCATTCAAGCTTCATATCAATATCACAGTGATATACACTAGCTTTTCACCTTATCCTGTCTCTATTGAGATACCTGTACCTCATTATTCTTAAGTAGAAGCATAAACAAACAGGAGGCAACTACTTTTTCAGAAGTTCCCCCCTCTCTAAATAAATGTCCCTTCCCATTGGTTAAATGCCACACAATTATGAGTTGCTCAAGATGCGGCAGGGTAAAATGGCCTGGCTAGCGTGCGAGATTGCGCGTGTGCGCATGTCGACGTGCACGCGTGTGGGCGCTGGTGTGTGAGTGTGCCGTGTGCACTGTGTGAACAGCAGAGTCATCTTATTTACCCGTCTTTGTGTTAGGGGTGGCCGTCGCCCGCCCAGCTAAATGCCATGCAAATGCTTCTGCCGCCAGTCCGCCAACAAGCTGCCAATCACGCCGGCTGTTGGCATTCACGTCGCGCTGGCGGAGCATTTACAGCGGCTGTGATCTTTACTAAATGAGAAATAACCCTCGTCCGTCCGATTTGGCGGCGACGTTTAAACAACGCAATCCCTAAATTCCCACAGGGGGGACTGCTGAGAAGTGAAGACATCTTATTGTGTCAGAGGAACGATGAAAAAAAAATACGAGGGGAGGGGAGGGGAGGTGAAAGGATGCATGGCTGTGTGTGTGTGTGTGTGTGTGTGTGTGTGTGTGTGTGTGTGTGTGTGTGTGTGTGTGTTTATGGGGGTGGTCCCGCTTGAACAGCCTTATTATGATGATGTGATTTACCGGAACGGCGGCGATATGCTCTCGCTGCTAATACCAGCTCCCCCGAGCCACGCAACAGCGCCTTATTAAACTTTATGAAAGGCTTAGCTGTCCAATTTAAGAGCATGCCGGAGAGAACACGCATGCGTCGAGACGGATGAGAGACACGCGTGGCTACGCGGGACCGAGGATACACAGAACTAAAACTTTTACCCATGACACCACTTCACTTTATTTGTAATGCATGTGTGTGTGTGGGTGCGCACTTTATTTGTAATGCATGGTGTGTGTGTGTGTGTGTGTGTGTGTGTGTTTAGAGGGTGGGGGGTGTTATTATTGGGCCTACATTGTTTACATTCATTTATAATCGACCTTTACCAAACACGTTACTTTCATGGTTTGCATGTGATTGTTCCTTATTAAATCACCAAAAAAAAATATATACATATAAAAAATACCCCTTCCCCTTCATGCAGCCACCCAAGTCTCCACTTGTTACTCTCGAAGTGGAGACTTGTCAGCTTCAACACTGGGTTGTTTTGACAGTTCAGTTTGGTGTTAAGATGGCGGCTAACTGTTCATCTCCACACAGCGCCCCATAGAGCTGAAGGCTCCTACTCATTCCACTCAGAGCGACCAAAAACGGGCTCATTAGCTCCTGTCTTGCTTGACATTCTGTTATTGCAACCACACAGCTGAACACACAGGCAATAAATATTCACTAAAAGGTTTAAGCATGGAGAATGGCATGTACACACACTACGGAATATTTGCTATTGTGTAAAAACACCCATCCTCCCCCCCCCCCCCCACACACACACACACACACACACAAACACACACAAACAACGACCATTCGTGCACACAAACACCTCACACCTCAAAGCAGCAATTAGTCTTGTCCCATAAGGGGATCCTTCATCTCACTGTGCGCTATACTATAGGTGCAAATTAATTTGTTTTAATGCACTGTCACTGTAATGGTCTCTTTTCCTTCGATAACACGTCAGGGCCGCACACACGTGCTATGTACACACACTCAATATAAGGCACAGAATTAGAAAACATTCTCTCCATATTCCTTGCTGTGAAAGGTGCTCTTAAGAACAGAATTGTAGCGAGGCATTTTAAGACATTTGACATTTTCAGATGGAGAAATGGGACTAGAAGCAAAGGTAAATGTAGGCCTATGGGGTGTGAGTTCAGAGTATTGCAACAGTAATGGACAATCTGGCTGCATGTAGAGGAGAGAAATCTATTAGGGAGAAAGAGTGAATGTGGAATGGAATCCATTTTAGTATTCGTCCATTTGTGTTCATATTTAGCCAGCATATGCTATCTTTAGAGCTCACAAGTAAAAGAGCGATGGCAGGATTAGAATTATCCATTTGTGCCCACGTTATGAAGGCTCATATAGCCTTAGCATATCGTCTGACTCTATCCTGTGGCACTGCATATACTGTAAGTGGCAGCTGTGTTAAATGACAGCTAAACACTCAAAAATAAATGGCACTCTGCCGCTAATGAATGACAAGGCTAATTGCGGGAACGGCTTGTTGCTCTCCAATTTAGATAAATACTCCGACAAGTGAAGCGCTTTAATTACAGCCTGCGTGTGCGCCCGTGTAGCGGCGCTGTAGAATGAGACAAGCTAATTAAGAGCGATTCTTCTGCTCCGCTCATTAATAACACAACAGCTATTAAGAGGAGCTAGCGGAACACAGCGTTTGGTGGTAACAAGATTAGCCTCCCACGGCAGTAAGGTTACTGGGGAACGAGGGAGCCGGGGTAAATGGGAAGAATGAAGGTGTGTGTGTGGGGGGGGGGGCAGAGGGTTTTGGAGCAGGGAGGGATCTAAAACATGCAGGGTGCGCGGCCCTCCAGCACCGGAGTTGAATAGCCCTGCTGTATAGTCTATATGTGACTCACAAATAGACTAGGTAGGCTATACGCTGTAATACTCAGTATTTAAGAGAGGAGAGAGACAGAGGAGCGTATACTGTGCAGGGGCAACAGAACAACAATACAATGAAAAACATGGAGGGAGAGAGATGAGGGAACTTCTGTAAGAGAATGAAGAAAATAGGATTCAAATGGACAGGCGAGAGCCTGGGGGGGGGGGGGGGGGAGTAAAGAGGCAAATTGAAGCAGAAAGAGAGAATGCACACAAAAAAAGAGAAAGGAACAGAGGAAAGGGTGGACAAAATAGGAAAATAAAATACAATGATTCCCTTTGGATGGAGGCAGAAGAATAAGGCTTCTTTCCATCCCTCTGTGTGAGTCATGAGCGACAGTTCCAAAGGACATTCACTTACACATGAACTCAGAGAATAATGACAGTGTGAAAACGCTGTGCATTTCCATCTGTAAGTGTGTTTACTGACCGACACATGAAAGCCTGTGTGAGACGAACGATCAAAGAAATACACATATCTCACATTTGTCTCCGCCAGATACAGTAGCTTAGAAAAACTCCCTGCCTGTGTAATATACAGGATATGTTTTGCACTCATGTATTGCCTCTTGTAAGATCTTTACATACAGCAGAAGGATTTGTAAGAAGGAAATTACACATTTCGTAAGAGAATGTAAATCGCATTAGTCAATAACAAAGTTGGATTTTAATTTAATTCAGTATGCGATTGTAAGCAAATGCACTTTTTGCCAAATTCACAAAATATTTCTTCACATTCCGCTAAAGCTTACCTCTCTGTGCGTGCTGAAAAAAAAAACAAATGTTTCCCTGGCTTCATGAATATGAACTCACAGCAACAATATCCTATAACTATAGCCTTCTCAATGTGTATGTAATATGGGAGGCGGAGCTTCTGAGGGAGGGCATTGAAAGGAGTGGTTGTCAAGAATGACTTACTATACCTTTAAATGCCGCTGATATATGCATCACTTTGCGCCATTGGCAATTAAACATAAAGTTGATATTTAAGATAGTGATTTCAAGTGCTTCCTGAATAAAATATTTTTAGGACGCCTTTAAACTCAGGTTTACATACACACAAAGGTTTAACCGACTAGTATTTCTGGTGCAGACATTTGGTAGACAACGTTTAATTGACTAGCCGACTAATCGTGCACATTCACGGCTCTGCTATAGCCTTTACAATCGCCTGCGGCCGAGTCTCCCAGCTTAAAGAATATAAAGAAACAGCAAGGAGCTTTCTGGTGGAAATGCCTCCTTGAAAAAGCATTACAGTTGTGTGTGTGTGAGAGAGAGAGAGAGAGAGAGAGAGAGAGAGAGAGAGAGAGATACCGTAGCACTCAAGAAAACTTGATTTAGTTTGTCGGGGGGGGGGGGTTGTTGGTGGTGGTCAGATCATTCCCAAAGCCAGAAGTCACGTGTCGTGTGTTATTTTAGTTTTTTTGTAGAAAGACAGCAGACAGATATGGACATCAAGGGATTCGGCTGCTGCTTAACTGCACTGCAAATTGAACAAAATGAGTGAGATGCGGCAGTAACCTGAGAGTTTAGGACCATTCTGTCCTGTGGATCTATAAGTGTTCACCTATCAGAGAGCATGTGCGCCTGCAGTGATGTGTGCACTCGTCACTGCAAATGTGTTTACGATTGAGCTTTAACGATTCCCAAGGGGACACACATTTGATGCATGTCTGTATGTCTTAAACGAACATCCTACAGTAATATTGTGAAAACGTGGATTTAAACATTGAACACCTTCTGACTCCAATGAACTACAGTATAATGTACACACTATACTGACAGAGAACTGCAGAAAAAGCTTTTCGGCCACTAGTTGTGTGGAAACGCATCTTGTAGCTTATCATGTATATCACTACTTATATCGCATATTGTGCTTGTATAACTAATGGAAAAGTTTGCTGTAAAGATGGAGTCAGCGATTGTAAGCTTTTTGATCTTGTCAAATTCAGTAAATATGCTAGCCATCAGTTCTGTGTGAGTTCTGAAAACATAATCCTGTGTTTCACCACAGCCATAGCTCTGTAAATGGGAAGTCAAACAAAGTGGTACAGACCGCACACAACAACACTGTCCCAGCCTTTGCAATGCGTTTCCAATGTGTTTGTGAAAGGGGGGGGGTGGTACTTAAGGGGGCGTAGCTTCTGAGGGAGCACCCTATGGTACTGAAGGGAGATGTTTTTTTTTTGTTTCAAACATCAGCAAGCTTTCTCCAGAACGACTGACTCCACCTTTAAGGAGCGTCTCCATGAGTAGTGTGAAAACAGTCCAAAACATGTTTCCATGTGGGTGGATGTCATGTTACATGGATTACGGTAGACAGGATATCATATGGGTTTCATACGGCATTCACTAGCAACATTGTGTTATGGCGTGAGAACAGGCTGCTCGTGAAATGGGCCAAAAACGTGTCCTCCTTTCCCCGACCCGACCCATTCGCTCGCCCTGCGTCATGTTAGACCCACGCTGCTTTCCTGCCCGTAAACATCCATGGACCGTTCTCCCGCCATGACAAAGGACTGGTTTTGTCCATGACATGTACTGGAGCTAACCTGACACGCCACGTGGATTGTGGATTAAAAGTCCATAAAAACGGTTTGTACTTTCAAAAGAAATACTAGGCAGTTGGTTGTATCACCCATGTGTTTGTCATTGTTGTTTTAAAGTTGTTTTCAAGTAGCTTTTGTTGTCGCCACACCTAAACCACGCCTGTAGCTACCTGTATGACGCTGATTGGTCAGTTCAATTGTTACTTGGTCTCAGTTGCAAAGATTTGAAGCTCTCCAGACTGATTGTCGCAGTGAAGTCAAACTGAAGCTCGCGAGATAAGGATGGTCGACGCTATACTGGATCAGCTCACACTTCTTTGTCATACATTATTCTATAGTAATGCAGGAATATCTGTGATGTATATACATTTATGCAATATAGATATGTGTTAGTAATACATTATAGTAAACGATAATACAGTAACATAACAGTATCATATCAAGTATTAAGGTGCAGGTAGGGTATATTTAGCAAGGTGACTCAATACATTTAAAGATAAAAGCCACAGCTATTCCCCTTTCAGGAGACAGAAAACATCTATTGACGGTAGACAAACTGTCAACATAAACACACAAACATACCGTATAGCCTAGCGCTAACAAGTGTCTGCGCACTGTATAGACTGTCAGTGCCAGGAACTTGCAGCAAACAGGCTATGGCAAGCTGTGTAGCTCTTGACGGGAGACTCAATCAGCTGCACTAAAGCCAGCCGCGGCTCTCCTGGTGCCTGCAACACCCTACTTTTGTGTCGGCTAATCTCCACTGTGGGATGTAGAGGAGGCATTTGATATTGTCTTCCCCAGTGTTTTTCATTATCGTCGCCTTACCGCAGGCAGCCGGTGGCATTACCTTGACATTAGTGGGCTTGGCAGGACGAGGATCCACACACGATCCCCGTCACAACCTCCAATCTCCGCGTTAACACTACTCGCATTTCAAAGCCGCCCCCTCTCTACCTATACCCCCCTCGTGTTTTCAGCCCCTGCTTTTCTGCAGTGTCGAGGGCAGATCCGCTGCAGCTGTAACCCGGGCAGTTAACTCTCCCGTCAGAATCCAAATTGTATTTATCGCGTGGGCAACATGTAGGCTAGCATCACTGGTCCTGTGAAACATAACACACAAACGAAGTGACAAAAAACATATAGCCTATGGTATATTACATCACATATGTACACAAAGTGAGGAATAAAATGAATGGTGCTGTGTAGGTAAGGTTTATGAGCGATAGACCTACATGTTAGAAATACCATACATAACTGACAACCGCCAGCTATCAGTGAGTGAAATGCTCTGTGAAAGTAACTGCTCTGGTTGATAGCCCAGGCCTTAATGGACTGTATAGGTCCATTTAGCATTTTGACGGCATCTGGAAGAATTCTGACCAACCAGGGTCTCTTTTCCCTGACTGGTCTTGGAAATGTACCTTGACTGTCAATCACGTGAATGCTACAACAGGTTTGTCAACGTTGCTTCACCAACAGGCTTAATAAGCAGCGTTATTAAAGGCACAATAAGCAAAAGTCTCTTAAGCCTATTTATCGCCACCTAGTGGCATATATGCAGCAGTGCCATTACGGTACATGGTATGTCGCTAAAATAGCATTATGTGTAACAATAGGCTATATATGGAAAATCATGTATATTCATTTTTATTTACGCAATGTTTATCTACACCTCACTGAGGGCAACTTTGAGAAAGATTTTTCTTTCAAGGGGAGCTCCTCTAACCTGACCTACCAGCTGGGTTGTTAGTCACACGTCCATCTGGGGAGCTGTCCATTGAACTATTTGAAAAAAGAGCAGGCGGGCTTTCAGACAATAATTTGCAGTTGATAGGATGAACAATCTGGTCGTTTTCGCCATCGGCACACCTAAACCACTCCCATATAGCTATCAATACGATGCTGATTAGTAAGTTCAGTTGCTACTCAAACACAATCACAATGATTTCTAGGCTTTACAGGCTAATTCTCGCAGCGAAGTTAAACTGAAGCTAGAGTTCTCTAAACGTGTCTAAACTTACAAAAAGCTGCCTACTTTTCCAGCCCTCATATCTTCCTACAGTACTTTGACCACACTGTTCTCTACACCTCCTTCCCCTATTGCCAACACTAGTCTCACGTCCTTACATAAAGGCTGGGACACAGCGCTGGCAAACTGCATCAAGATCCGCCTACTTGACAGGAGAGGTGTTTTGATTGACATGCACAACAACCAACTACATAAAGCAGTGACAAAGTCTGATGTTAAATTTTACAGAGGAATTTGTTGAGAAGCTTACAAACGCGACTATGTTAGATAAGTGGGCTACTGTTAGTGCTTAAAATATATGTACTGAAACTGAACTTAGTCAATTAACTAGGCTACTGCACTGGCACCAGAATTACACTTACAGACTTCGTGAGTGACAATGTTAACAGCCAATGAAAAACTACTTCTTAATTTTGGAAAGTGCTGTCAAGCCTACAGGGGTCTATGCATCAGACGTTCAGCACAGAGTTGCTAATGTGACGTAGTGGTAATGGGCGAAAGAGGCTGAGACTAGGCCAACACAAGTGCCGTGTTCAAAACATTTGAGCTGTGAAATAACATTTCTGTAATTGTTTTGGGATGCTGAAACAAAATTGAGGGTTGTTACTTTATCATGCATCTTGTCATCTGCATCTCCTGGAAATAAACCAAGACACATTCGAACTGGCATAATCTATTGTTGTGCGCCCCGAAAGTCTCAAGGACTTTAAATCAGCGTCTCTAGTAGAGAATGGTTTTATAGAGCTGTGACAGAAGAGTTGGGAGAAACACAAACGTTAAGAAAATCACATGGCGGGATGCATTGTTGTATTGACAGGGAGGGTGAGGATTCAGCTTATAGCAATATTTCACTCTGCAATTTTTCATTCTTAACTTTTCGGCACACACACCTTCAGAGAAGCAACAACAACATCTGTCCAGGGGATCCAAGGTCAACATTCAACAACATTCGGATTTTCTCTGTCCTGCTCTCAGTATTGATATTTGCCAAAAAGCCAAAATTACTTTCTGAAACGAATCTCCTGGGATGTGGCATATTACCTGGATTTATTTCACCTTGTTTCTATTTCCTTTAGAAGAGCTGAGTGTGCGTGGAGATAAGCATACAGCCATGTAGGTTATATTCAATGTCATGAAATATCACCAATATTCCAACAGTATGGCTATTCATAATTACTGAACCAATGTGTCTTTCATTCTGTGCTTAATTTCACAACTGGAGAGTTTGAACTTACTAGTTCTGTTGGTAAAAACCATGAAATAATTAAATTTAAAAATTCTTCGAGGTTGACATTTGAAGCGTTAAACAATGTTTTTACCCTTATCATTTCTCACCTACAAGTTTTCTTCAACGATACCAAGAGGTGGAGACTGTTTTTTCAATTCCCCTGAGATAGTATTTAGTTCTTACCAAGTGGATTGCAGCCCTACAAATATTCATTCATTAATTTGATGCATCTAATAATGAGCCCACAAGCCTTGGGTTCCCTCGACTTTGTCCCTAACAGAATTGCTAAGTGTTGGTTAGAAGTGGACAGCGATGTGGTGAATTGAAAACAGATTATGCTTAACATCTTGAGTAGGCTATTACTGTATAATTTGTGGAAGAGCGATTCTTGGTTGTTTCACAGTACATTATGGTATGCTGCCACCTTGAGGTTATCTCCAGTATCATCTAGTTATCCACCAAATAAATCCTGTCACAAAACCAACTGGCAACTGTGCAATTAAACATCTTTGTTATTCTGAAGTGTATTCTCAGGGACATTAAATATAACAAAGGGAACCATGTGTAATACGATCATAACTAAAAATACAAAAAGAAACCACATACTGTATGCCTCATGAGCTGCTGTACATGTTTATTTATCGTAATTGGTGCATTACAGTGGTTATTCAATCCATTTCAATCTTCTTTGCTTTTTATACTTAACAGTGGAGGAATGGTAATAAGGTTGGAAAATAATATCTCATAATAATTTAAAATTGCATACTTTGAAGAACTGAGGTACAGCAATGTGGATGGACTAATTCAAACCAAATAAAATAATCTGGCTCCAGACCGCCCCCCTCAAGAGACAATGAAGGGAAAGCCCAAATATAGGCAACAAAAACTAAATTGTGAATGAAACGGGTAGATTTAATCTACACACGCACAGGGTCAAATTTAGGGCCAAGTAAAAATATTTACAGTATACATTTAGTAAAGGCAGCAAATAGGCTAATTTGTAGAACGTTAACAGGTACAAAAAAAATGTCTATATACATTAAATCATCTAAAGTCAATATCATTATGGCCGATTACACTAATTGAATTAAAGTGACTGTGAAAATAGATGATAACAGCTTATTAGTAACATTATTTTTTTCTAAAGAGGCACTTTTCACATAAAACAGGAATACCAATTAAGAGATAATCTTAGGTTCTCTTGTACTACTTAAGTGTACTAATTAAGTGTACTACCTAAGTGAGGCTCTGTTGATTTGTTTTTGACTGACTGACTTAGCGACTCCTGTTCTATTGGTGCCCTTTCAGAAAGTCCTTCATGTAGCTGACAAGTGCTTTGGTG
The DNA here is from genome assembly GCA_025399935.1 of Amblyopsis rosae. Taxonomy (NCBI): domain Eukaryota; kingdom Metazoa; phylum Chordata; class Actinopteri; order Percopsiformes; family Amblyopsidae; genus Amblyopsis; species Amblyopsis rosae. Next base: position 10,830 of record JAODTR010057968.1, read on the forward strand.
TCCTCCATGCTTATGGCGTTGTACAAAGATGCACGAATACCACCAACAGACCTACAGGGGGAGACAAACAACATATAGTTCTGAGTGAATGGCAAAAAGTCAATACAAGGTTTTAGCAAAAGGGTTAATAAAAAGGTTGTGTAAGCAGCTAAAATTCAAGGCCAATTTAAGTCTCATAAAAAGGTGCTATAGCTATAAGATACATTACTAGGGTGAGAACCAGAGGGGCGTAAGTGACATTTCTTTACAGGCATTTTTACAACATTACAGGAGGGCCAAAACTAAATTGTAAAATTCTCATGCGGCTTTTTGGTACCAACATTCCATCCATGTAATCAAAATGTCATCCATTTCACTTAAATGCCCATGCCAAATGGGCCCATCTGATGACGGTATAAAAACGCATTACATACCGTTTTAAAGAAAATCTATTGTGATCAAATAAAAATATAATGTATCATTAAAAAAAATCCTTACCACATGCTTTACAAATATACATTTATCAATGCCAAAGTAAGTGCAGTTACGCCATTGTGGAACCAACTGGCTCAGTATTTAAGTCTTTTGGTTTTTAATGAATTACTCCAAATTTATCAGGAATTCACATTTGGCAGTAGAAAGAGCTCATCAAGAGCATTAATTTTATACATCTCCGTTTCACCCAAAATGTCACTTACTTGTTACTTTTAAGATTGAACTGTACCTGGAACTGTAAATACTAATGCTGTCCATCTCATACCTGTAACTGTAAATACTAATGCTGCCCATATCATACCTGTAACTAAATACTAATGCTGCCCATCTCATGCCTGTAACTAAATACTAATGCTGTCCATATCATACCTGTAACTGTAAATACTAATGCTGCCCATATCATACCTGTAACTAAATACTAATGCTGCCCATCTCATACCTGTAACTGTAAATACTAATGCTGCCCATATCATACCTGTAACTAAATACTAATGCTGCCCATCTCATGCCTGTAACTAAATACTAATGCTGTCCATCTCATACCTGTAACTGTAAATACTAATGCTGCCCATATCATACCTGTAACTAAATACTAATGCTGCCCATCTCATGCCTGTAACTAAATACTAATGCTGTCCATCTCATACCTGTGTCCCTTAAGGGACAACATCCCACGTTTCAATGCCCCCTCCACGAACTCCTTTTCCAAGGCCTCGTCCCCCTGTGCAGTTTTCAGACGGAAAGGCACATTCATACGGCTGCGGCATGCCGGATCAACGGGACACCTACAGGTAAGTAGGTGAAATGGCCACACTGTATCACATGTTAACGACAAATCACATTGGTTCACACAGCAGGGTTAGCCAAGCAACTCCAGTGTGACCACACTGCATCACATGTTAAAGGTAGGGTCAGTTAGGATATTAAACATGCCAAACACAAGCATATTAGGCAATAGGCTAGTATGCTGCTCATACACCATAATCTCAGGCTATTCAACTCCGGTCCTGGAGGGCCGCACCCTGCATGTTTTAGATCTCTCCCTGCTCCAACACATCTGATTCAAGGCTGTTAGAAGCCTGATAATGACAGATTCATTTGAACGACCCATTCACAACCCGTTAATTAACATTGTAATCTATGAATTACTGACCCTACCTTTAACGGTCAGGCACAGACATGGTCACGCACAGTGACCTCTGTAGGGCAAACAAGATTATACTGTACATACGAATAGAATCCATTTGAAGCGTTGATGACGTCGTATACTAGGGAGGACTTCTGCTTGTTCAGGTTTTCCATGGCGGCTACGCCTCCATTGTTCTTCACCCACTCCAGAACCAGGCTCGTGATGTAGATACTGCACGCTCGTGCACACGCGCACACACACGCACAGACACCAGGGCCATTACAAAGAGTGAAAACACAGAACATCACATTGACATAGGACAGGTTTTCTCAAGTTGGGAGGATGGTGCCCCTAGAGTTACTTGAAGGTACTGCAGGGGCTACTTGAGGAAAATTGGATATCATTGTCATTTGAGAGTGGGGTTAACAAACATTAACTTCCATAGCCAGGTCAGCATTGGCCTTAGATGACTCTAAACAGTATGTGGCGTGAAACACCTTTGAACCCATAAAATGCAGGGCTTTATTTAATCAAAGTTCAGTCCTATCATTTAGTTTACAGCTCAGTGAACATGTTAGGGTGACACTTTAACTTTAGATCAAGAAAAGAACAAAGTTTGGCTATCCTATTGTGTCTGCCTTCACTTTCCTTGTATCCATTAACTTTGATATTTTGTAATAAACCTCCTTGGTCCAAAGCTGCAAAACAAAAGGCTGTGATCACGCCACATCGTCTCATACTGCAGACACACCCACAATGTGACATAATGACTTCAGGTCCCCCGCAGGGCAAATATTTAACTAACGCTTGGGCAGGAAAATGTGTTTCATTAGAGATTATAATTACTTATTTTAGTTTCTTGTTGCTTGAGCCTTTAAAAATGTTACTTTTCTGACACGATATTATAAAAGCACATTGTGTACTGACTTGGCGTACTCTTGTCTCTACCCCCCACTCCCCAGAACATAAAAACATGAACTGTGAGCTGGGACATAACGCAAACCGAGGAGGAGTACAGGGAGGGATAAGACACTTTAACGGGACTTTGTAGTACCAACTATGGCAACATGTGCACATGACAGAAATAATCTGGTGTTTCTACACAGCCCCGACTCTGTAAATGCACCTGAAGCAAGGGGGCGTGTTGTACAGGGAGTCGTCTGCAGCCTGGAGCTTGTAGTCTAGGATGGCGGGACACTCCCTCATGGCGTGGCCCAGCACGTCTTCCCGCACGACAACCACCGTGACGCCGGCGCAGCCCACGTTCTTCTGGGCCCCGGCGAAGATCAGCCCAAACTACACAGCCCAGAGGGACACGACGACATTAGGTTCAACACGCTTCCAGTGTGGCTGCCATGCATTTATATGTGCAGTATATTGCCACTGTATTGTGTCACACCTTTATCAAACTCAAACACATTCACTTTACACATTCACTTTTATTTTGTTCATGTAATTGTTAATTGTGTTCTATATACACATATGTTTTGTTAATGTTTATTACTTTTATGTAGCATAGTATTTAGTAAGGCTGTAAATAAAGCCAATGGGTTTTCAGCCTCTCTTGATTGTTTCTTTTTTGACATTGTGTATTTTTATTGGGCAAAATAAAATGCAAATAATCTAAATAATTATGTAAGACAGCCAGGTAGGCCCTACTGTCACAGAGCATTTGTCCACACGCACAAAAGAGGTGGAGTCTGTGTGGTCGGAGCTTCTGGGGGAGCACCCTATGTCATTGAAGGCAGGGTGTTTTTATTTCTCTATTTTTTTTAAATTATTATTATTATTAATATTATTAAGTTTTTTTTTTTTTTTTTAAATCAAGCTCAAATATCAACTTGGCTTTCTCCAGCATCGCTGACTTCACCTTTAACATTCCCAAGTTAAATTTTCTGAAAGCTTTGATTTCACAAGTTGCATACGGGGCTGGGGGGCGGAGCGGGGCGACAGGTGATGGAGAAGTCGCTGGTTCGAACCCCGTTAACTCCTGGCCAAGTGTTGAGGTGTCCCTGAGCAAGGCACCTAACCCTGACTGCTCGCGGTGGTCAGGTTAACACCTTGCGTGTGTGTGTGTGTGTGTGTGTGTGAGTGTGTTATACTGTAAAGCGCATGCACACACAGGACATTTACACGGCTTCCCACGTCCTGACTGCACGCTCCGCTTGAACGCAGCAGTAGTCCACTAAACACGGAAGGCATCAGCAGCTATGCGTGACCCCCCCCCCCCACACACACACACACACACACACACACACACCGTGCGTTAACTTTCGACCCCCACCTTTGACACGTCCACGGGTCGGGACAGGAAGTTGGAGGACATGTCGCTGACCAGCACGGCGTCTCCTACATCAGGCGTGAAGTTGAACTCCACGCCGTGGACGGTCTCGTTGGAGCAGTAGTACACGTAGGACGCAGAGGGGCTCTGCGTCCAGCTGCCGGGCTCTGGGATCTCTAAGCATAAGCAGCGGGTCAAAGGTCAACAGGTCAATACCAACCTCATGTACGGCGTCTAATCTATTGACCAGTAAAAATATAAATGCTGATTTTTTCATGTTATTAAAAAAGTGCATTAATTGACTCGCCACCAAACACACTGCCATTGGGTGTTGGTTTTAATGGCAATAATAATAATCCATAATCTACCCTTTCTAATGTTGTTATTGTTGTTGATTCAAATGCTATTTTGGAAACATACTAGGGGTCCAGATGTGATAGCAAAAGTGTTTCACACAATCTATATAGCGGGGACAGACTTCGGCAAGCTCATCGTTACATGTTCAATGTAGGACATAAGTAAGGACTGCATATACACATTCAGTATATATATATATATATATATATATATATATATATATATAGATATACACACACAGACAAACATGAACATGTTTCAATTATAGACACATACAGTAACAGCAGTAGAAACAGCATGGCTGTAAAACATGCAGATATAATGCCCATCTTCCAAGCTCTATTATTTCTGGCTCTTCTAGGTCACAAAGGTGACAAACATGTTAGCAAGACCCTTCAACTCATTGTAAAGAGAAGAACATTATTATTATTATTATTATTATTATTATTATTAGGAATAAATGTGTTTTATCTTCAATACCAAATAAGAAATTATATTAAGCAAGCTTATATTCATTGTTTGCACAATTCAAAACAGATCGAATATAAAGGGTCTGGACAATAGGCGGGACTAATAACATGTATATGTAGGCATTACAAACCATTCATGACTTAACCATTTCTTTACATTACAAGCTAGATTTTCATAAACTATGTTTAGTACACGTATCATTTAAAAAAGATCTAACCAGATATAAACATAAATGTTGCGCATACAAAGTATATAATTTTTTTTTAAATAGTCTCTAATGTAAACCAGTATTGTAGTTTAAGATTAATAAAATGGGTTTAGTTTGTATGTGGCTTTCACTAAAAAGAGATTTATACATTAACCAGTGCATAAAAAGAGATTTATACATTAACCAGTGCATCTCATAAGCTACATTAGGTCGTCATGACATGACCGCTTTTCCCTCCCTTACGCTGGCATCTTTGTTGACCTACTTTCTCTTTTGCCCAGTCAGGCATGAAGGAACAGCAGGTTGTTGTGTAACTGACAAAAACACTGTTTTGCAAACTGTCTTCGAAGGTGGGGCTCTGCACTTAGGGCATTAAATGCGTTCGCAGATTAAAATAAATAGGTTTTATTCATTTTTATCATTTAAATGTATGAATATTATTCTGTAATATTTATAATAGCCTATACATTTACTTACAATTTTATTATTAAATTATATGTATATGACACAAGTCATATACATATGAGTCACATATATGCACAGGCTTCAGTAGTGCCAGTCAATAGAAACACCGGTCTAGCAGGCTTCAGACAGCTGCTGTATATTTATCTGGGTTTACCCAGAGACATTATATAGAGAAGACATGCCACTCAGTTGGAAGAACATGTCCCACCTCTCCCCCAGAAGAGCCAATCACCATTTCAGCCAATCATTTTTAAGCCTTATTTTAAGGCTTAAAAAATGATTATTATGATTAAGATCATTATTATCAGATTATTATCAGATTTGACACGTGATCGTATACGTGCAAGTCTTATGTACAAATGCTCTCTCTCCCTATTAATGCCATTGAGTACTTTCTAATTCAAAGTCCGGAAGTTAAAAGATCATTGCCGAGTGGCGAGACTTGCCTATAAGGACTTTGGTATAACTACTTACTGGTGTAGCTATCCAGCTTTGGGTGGATAATATTAACTTTGCCATATTTTTCAGCCTCCTTTGCCGCTTTGGCGGACCAGGTGCCAGTCACAAAGTAGTCGGCACACCTGGCCTCCTTTAGGCCAATCAGATTAAGGGGAATGGCACTGAACTGCCCAGACCCACCCCCTTGGAGGAACAGCACCTTGTAGTTGCCTGGGATATCTCTATGGAAACACACAGTGGGTACTAGTGGTTAGATTGGTGAAAAGGCTATTTACCAGAGGACAAACATCTAAGAATGGATACCACAAGCTAAAATATCTGACATACAAATAAGACATTTGATATTTGGGTGAAATAGCTGCCCTATCCCCATCCACAAATAACACAAAATCATACACATAATAATAATAATAATTATAAAACATTCAAAAAAAGAATATAAATGAAATATGGATCCATCCATCCATCCATCCATCTTCTCCCGCTTATCCGGAGTCGGGTTGCGGGGGCAGCAGCTTCAAGCAAGGGACCCCAAACTTCCCTTTCCCGAGCAACATCATCAAGCTCTGACTGGGGGATCCCGAGACGTTCCCAGGC
>JAODTR010057979.1:0-14090 GCA_025399935.1 Amblyopsis rosae
TATACACTGTACCTGTATCACTGTAGGTCTATACACTGTACCTGTATCACTGTAGGTCTTAACACTGTACCTGTATCTCTGTAGGTCTATACACTGTACCTGTATCACTGTAGGTCTATACACTGTACCTGTATCACTGTGGGTCTACATACTGTAACTGTACTCACTGTAGGTCTCTCTGGATAAAGGTATCTGCTAGATCACCTTGACTGTAACTGTATCATTTGAATCTGTGATCGACCATAGAATTATTGATTATTATCTTTTTGATATCACAGCCCTGGGAACACATTCACTGCCGTAATCCAGTCCTGTGTGTTATTATATTATACTATACAGTAGGTAATGTACTATGTGGATAAAGGGTATCGGAGGTGTCCTTACCTAAGACCTCCTTGGGTGAAACGGCCTCCTTCAGGTAGGCATGGCGACCCCAGCCCACCTGGTTTTGGGCGGACACCTTGAACTCGTACTCCAGCTTCTCGTCCAGTTGGCCGATGGTGAACTCGGTGAGCACCAGCGGCCCGTGGGTGTCGATCCTCTTCCAACCCTCGGTGGGCTTCTCCGGATTGGCTTCGCTCTTCAGCCTGAGGTCCAGGCTGTAGCCGATGATTGGCGCGCCGCCGTCGTACACGGGCTTGCACCAGCCCAGCGTGATGGAGGTCTTGGTGCTGTCAGCCACCTTCAGGAAGGCGGGGGGGCCCGGGGGCTCTGTGGGAACACAGTACGTTGTACGTCAGACTGGACAGACCTTCGTAGAGAAGTCAGTGTCAAAAGAGACGTAGGTGTTATTAGTGTGATAATGCAGAATAATGTTGTGCAACTGCACCATAAAATGTTTTTTTGTTGTTGCTGTAAACAAAGTAATAGTACTGATCTGTGGTGAGACACATCCATGCTGGTGTTAATATTGACACAATTCCAGTTTATATCAAAATCGGCATTTTATGGGTGAAACAGGATCATATCCGTAAAAAAATCACGCCAGGACCTGGCTGGTTTTCATCAGTACACTCATACGTCATGAAATGTTAATGTTAATGTTAAAGAGGGTCCCCCTCTCAGCCCCTCCCCTCACTCAGCTCCTTGATGCATTTTTCAAAGTGGTAGTGGGCGGAGTCAGGGTCAGAGCTGGGTGGAGTTACACTTTAACAGTGTGATAATGCTGACTCATGCTAACAGTGTGATAATGCTGAGTCGTGCAGACTAACCGATGGGGTCCTTGGCAGTGACAGGCCTGCAGGCCTTGCTGGGCTCTCCCAAGCCCACCTCGTTCTCGGCCTTGACCCGGAACTGGTACTCGTGGTTGGGGATGAGGTTGGAGACCTTCAGCCGCCTCTCTGAGATCGGGCTCTTGGTGCAGGGCACCCAGCGCACGGCCCTCTTCTCCTTCCTCTCCAGGATGTAGCCTGTGATGGACTTACCTCCGTCGCTCTCGGGCGGGGCCCAGACCACCGTCATCTCCTCCTTGCCAACCTAGACCGCCAGGGAAAACACGTGGTCAGACCCCAGCATTGCCAGTTACATCAGCATCACACTGTCGCCGTGGCGACTCGCGGCGGGTCCCGGCCTCACCTTGGTGACCTCGGGAGCTTCGGGGGGTCCGGGCCTGTTGAACTGGGTCTTGACGGTGACGGGTTTGCTCTCCATGGCTGGCCCGGTGCCCATCTTGTTCTCCGCACGCACCCTGAAGATGTACTCGTTGCCCTCTACCAGCCGGGTCACGTTGCAGTAGGGCGTGACCACCCAGTCGGAGTAGGTGGACCACACCATCCTCCGGGTCTCGCACTTCTCCAGGATGTAGCTGTCCACTTCGCAGCCGCCATCATCCTCCGGGGGGTCCCACACCACGCGGCACTTGTCCGCCCCGATGCCGGTGAGCCGCAGGTTCCTCACGGTGCCCGGCACGTCCAGGACGTTGACGTTGGCGTAGGCAGTGAAGGTGCCGGCCGAGTTGGTAGCAGTGATCACATACTTGCCTGTGTCAGAGCGCTTGGACTTGGTCAGCAGGAACCTGGAGTAGTCAACCCCGGTCTCGTAGCTGATCCGGGGGTTGTTGCCCGTGGCCTTGTCCTTGACCCACTTCACCTCGGGCTGGGGCTTCCCGCGCAGCCCGGCCTCCATCCGGACAGACTCACCGGCCTTCACGGTCAGGGTGCCGGCCAGCTTCAGGTCCAGGACGGGCTTGAGGATCTCCTCCCGTACTAGGACGTCGGACAGCTTCACCCAGCCGCTCTCTCCTCCCTCACTGACGGTCTGCACCCTGCAGGGTGGGAGACACAGTACCTCTAGTTACAATGTATTCAGGACGGCCAGCCAAGGCGCACACAAGCATGAAGTAGTCATGGTAATACATTGTGTTGTTATTATTTATTGGTATTAGGTGCAAAATGCGCTCAGCTTGTGTTAAGTATGACACAAAAACTCTTCCCCTGACAACAGAGTGGCTCTCTACCCCTCCCCCTGCAGTATTCTCCTCTACCCTTCCCCATACAGCTACATGTTTCAAGCGCTCTCCTCTACCCTTCCCCGTACAGCTACATGTTTCCAAGCATCAGCCGTGAGCTGGGAAGGGAAACTTTTGGTTTGGTTTAATTATTCACAAAGAGTCACAGACATTTTCTAGTGAGCCTTTAATGTGAAACACCACCAGTGAGTGACAGAGCAAACCTGAAGGTGTAGGTGTGGTTCTCCAGACATTTGTCGGCCAGGAAGAAGGTGTTGGTGAGGGTCTCTGTGTTGAGCTTCTGCCACTCCTCCGCATCCTTGGTCTTGCACTCCAGTTTGTAGGAGATGCTGGGGCTGCCGCCGTCGTAGTCCGGCTTCCTCCACTTCAGGTGGACGTAGCTCTTGCCGACGTCAGTGACCCGGAATTTCTCTGGCTCCCCGGGGCTCTGGAGCGGGTCGATGGCCAACAACGGCGTCTTGATCTCCGTGGTGGGGCCGGGGCCCATCTTGTTCTCAGCGCAGACCCGGAACAGGTACTGGTGGCCCTCCATGAGCTTGGCCTTGACCATGCGGTTGGTGCAGGCCGAGGAGATCATGGACCACATGCTGATGCTGGGCTCACGGCACTCCACGATGTAGCTGGTGATCTCCGATCCGCCGTTGTCCTTGGGCGCCTCCCAGTTTACCATGCAGGCGTTCCTGGTGGCGTAGGTGGTGTGCAGGCTCTGGCAGTGGCCTGGCCGGTCCAGCACGTTGACGGTGATGGTGCAGGAGGCCTCGCCACCCTCGTTGGACACCTTCAGTGTGTATTGGCCGTGGTCCTCCCGGGTGGCCTCCTTGATGCGCATGTGGACCACCGGGAGGTTCTTGGTGAAGGACACGCGCTTGCTGCTCTCCATTGCTGTGTCCCCCTTAGACCACAGCACCTCAGGGTCGGGCCGGGCCCTGACATAGCCCGTGATGTTGACGTTGTGGCCCACGCGCACCGTGACGCGGTCGCGGCAGGCGACGTCCATCTCGATCTCCGGCGGGATGAGGATGTCCTGGGTGGTGATTGACTCGGGCACCTCACGGGGCTCCCCTTCACCGATCATGTTGGCGGCACGCGCACGGAAGCGGTACTCCACGCCCTCCTCCAGGGCCTTCACCCTGTAGGCACACTGCTTGATAAGGTCATCCGGGTTCACCTTCCTCCACTCTTCGGTGCCGGCCTTCCTGCTCTCCACGGTGTAGCCCAGCAGGGGGCTGCCCCCATCCCTGCTGGGCTTGATCCACACCAGGTCTGCCGTGGTCTTGCTGTAGTCCTTGACCCTGGGGTTGACGGGGGGGCCGGGCACTGTGATCGGCCTGCAGGGCTTGCAGGGGTCTGAGATGGGTGAGGGTCCGCTGAAGCCGGCGATGTTCTCGGCAAACACTCTGAACTCGTACTCGTTTCCCTCGAACAGCCCCTCCACGCGGTACCTCATCTCCCGGCAGGGAGTCTTGTTGACGCGGATCCACTTGCCGCCCTTGTGCCGCCGCTCGATGATGTAGCCTGTGATGGAGCTGCCGCCGTCGTACAGTGGCAGCGGCCAGCTTACCGTCACGGCGTCCTCCGCGATGTCGGATGTCTGAGGCTTGCCTGGGTGTCCCGGGGCCTCAAAGGAGTGCTGAGCCACGGTGGGCGTGCTCTCCAAGGCGGCGCCCACTCCCATCTTGTTCTCAGCGCGGATGCGGACCACGTACTCCGTGCCCTTTTGCAGGCGGCCAATCCGCAGCGTGGTGGCAAGGCCGCCAGAGCTGACTCCACCCCAAGTCTCCTTGTTGGACTCTCGCTTCTCCACAATGTAGTTGGTGACGGGGCTGCCACCGTCGTCCTTCGGGGGCCGCCACTCGATCTCCATGGAGTCTGGCATGACCTCCAGGATGTTGACAGGGCCGATGGGAGCGGCAGGGACGTCTAGGACGGTGACGGACAGGGCGGCGGTCTTGGTGCCTGCCGGGTTGGACACGGTAAGGAGGTAGCAGCCACTGTGGCCGCGGGTGCAATCGTTGATGCTGAGCACGGTGGAGAAGCTGTCCGTGTCCACTTTGACGTTGCCCTGGCTGGTGATCTCCTCGCCTTCGATGGTCCACTTGGCCTCGGGCACAGGGATTCCCCTCATGATGGCCGGCAGCCTGATGGTGGTACCTGCCTTCACAACGATGCCCTCTGTCAGCTTCACGTCCACCTCAAGGATAGGAGGCACTGGGGGAAGACAGAGAGAAGAGCATTGTTACTAACTGCACTGACAGGCCAACAGAAAAAGTGTGTATGCATGAGACACACACCCAACAAGTGACCCAGTAACAGTAAGTAAAAGATGCTAATAGCATCATAGCTAACAAGTGACCCAGTAGCAGTAAGTAAAAGATGCTAATGGCATCATAGCTAACAAGTGACCCAGTAACAGTAAGTAAAAGATGCTAATAGCGTCATAGCTAACAAGTGACCCAGTAGCAGTAAGTAAAATATGCTAATGGTATCATAGCTAACAAGTGACCCAGTAACAGTAAGTAAAAGATGCTAATAGCATCATAGCTAACAAGTGACCCAGTAACAGTAAGTAAAAGATGCTACTGGCATCATAGCTAACAAGTGACCCAGTAACAGTAAGTCAAATATGCTAATAGCATCATAGCTAACAAGTGACCCAGTAACAGTAAGTAAAATATGCTACTGGCATCATAGCTAACAAGTGACCCAGTAACAGTAAGTAAAAGCTAGCAGGCGTCTCACCCAGCTTCTCCTGGCACAGGATGGGCACGGTGGTGTCGGGGCGGCTCAGGCCGATGGCGTTCTCTGCCCGCACGCGGAAGCGGTAGGTCTTGCCCTCCTCCAGGCCGGTGACTTGGCTCTCGGGGATGCTGACGGTCTTCCACTCGTCCCACTCCCTCACGCCCTCCTCCTGGTACTCCACCAGGAAGCCCGTGATGGCACTTCCTCCGGTGCGGTCTGGCCAGTTCCAGACCAGCCACACCTCCGTCTTGTCCACGTCCACGTGGTGCAGGTCCTTAGGGGGGCCAGGGGGGACTGGGAGAAAGGGGAGGGGCAGAGACAGTCTCAGTGTTGGTGGGGGGAGGGGGGGGAGGTGTGGAGCATCCAAAAACCACCAAACAATAAAACACTGACAACTGAATCTTGGCAATCCAATTTAATTTGGTTAGATTTTTGGTGGGTGGTGATTTATATTTACAATTGTGATTTCATCTTATTCTCTAGGCTTTTGAAATGGTGATGAATGATCCCTACACCATTAGCTCATTTGTAGCACTCAACACACTCAGCATTATGGCACTCTACAATAATACTGAAAAAGCCCTTCAAATCAATGTAACATCTAACAGGGACACAAACATGGCCGCTAGTTGGCAGGGCAGAGGCCCAGCCTCAAGCACGTGTGCCCACACTTACAGTACACACACACACACGCACACACGCTGGGCTGTGTGACTCACACAGGGGGTTCATGGCCTTGATGGCCTTGGGAGTCTCCTTGAACTCGCTGCGTCCGTACTGGTTCTCTGCGGCGACGCGGAACATGTACGCTGTGCCCTCCATCAGGTGCTTGAGCGTCATGCTGCGCTTCTTGGAGGACGAGCACACGGGCACCCACTGGGTGGACGCCGCGTCCTTCTTCTCCACCACGAAGTTGGTGAGGCGGGTGCCGCCCGTGTCCTCGGGGTCCTTCCACGACAGATAGGCCGAGTCGCTCCGCACGTCCGACACACGCAGGTGCTGGATGGGCCCGGGCTTGTCTGGGGGGAGGAAGGGCAGGGATAGCTATGAGTTAGCTATGTGTTAGCTTAAAGGTGTAGTCAGCTTCTGCAAGCTAATTGCAAGCTAATACACTTTTTGTCAAATTCAACAAATATCTCCTCACATTCCGCTAGCTTACTGTTCTGTGTGTGTTAATAATGTGATACTTCTACACACCCCTGGCTCCGTAGATAGGAACATAAACAAAGCGGCAAACACCACTCACATGCCATACGCTTGGTAGGAGGACCGCAGAGAGATATTGTTTTGATTTGAACTCAAAGTAAGCAAGCGTTCTCAATAATGACTAACCATGCCTTTAAGTGTCTCTCTGTGTGTGTGTGTGTGTGTGGTTGCATGTGCGTGTCTGTCTGTGCACGTGCATGTGTGTGTGTGTGTCGTACCCAGCACCAGCACGGTGCAGGTGACCGTCTTGGAGCCGGCAGGGTTCTCCACTGTCAGAGTGTAGTCTCCACAGTCGCCACGGTTACAGAACCTCATCTCAAGCTTGGTCCCGGCCTGGTTGGTGTCGATGTCGGCCCTGGTGGGCACCTCGGCATCGTTCTTCTTCCATACCACGCTGGGGAAGGGTACGCCGTGGATGGCTGCCTGCAGCACGATGTGGCTACCGGCCATGGCCTTCACTTCACGGGTCATGGCTGCATCCAGGATCAGCTCTGGGGGCTCTGAACAGAACACACACACCCACACACACACGATGAGCCACAACAGCGGCGAGGGCAAATGTATGCTAACAGTGTTAGCTAACAGTGAGGGAAGTTTAAGCTAACATTTAGTAAACTAACAGTGAAAGGGAGTGTTAGCTAACAGGGAGTTAACAGTGAGGTGTATGCTAACACCCTGCTAGAGAATCCAGCATTGCTGGTCACCAGCATAAGGTATGTTTTGCATGCTGGAACCATGTAACTATGTAAGTGGGTTAGCTAACAATGAGGAGGCTCACCCAGTCGGTCCTGGGCCCTGACGGGCTCCTTCAACTGGGCCGGCTCCGACTCTCCAGCGGCGTTGACGGCCACCACCCTGAAGTGGTACAGGACCCCATCCTCCAGGCTGATCACCTTGAAGCTGGTGCCCTGGCAGGAGTCAGGGGTCTGGTTCACCTGGGAGGAGATAAGATGAGGACAGGGAGGGGGCGTGTACATGTTAAACACTCCCCAACTCTCTGGGACACCAAACACTCCCCAACGCTTTGATACACCAAACACTCCTTGGTACCATACCTTGGTCCACTCCTCTTCTCCACCCTTCTGGAACTCCAGCAGGTAGCCAAAGATCTTGCCCCTGCCGGTGTCTTTGGGGGGCTCCCAAGACAGGGTGACGGACTCCTTGGTGTGGTCGATGGCCTCCAGGTTGATGGGAGGACCAGGGATCACTGGAGAACACACAGGGGTCAAGAGTGCTGCCTCTGATGGCCAGGATGCTATACAGATGCTATACACTAGTGCTATTTGTTAATGTAAACACTACAAACAGCACTACGAACCGATGGGGTCTTTAGCGAACACAGGCTTGGAGGGTGGGCTGGGGTCTCCAGCACCCACTACGTTCTCGGCGCTGACACGGAACTCGTACTCGCAACCCTGCAGCAGCTCAGGAACCCAGTATTCCACCTTGGGATAGATCTTCTCCTTGTTGCAGCGGACCCACCTGACACACACACACACAGACACACAGACATTAGATGTAAACTGCTATCAGTACTGGTTCACTGACTGTGTGAGTGTGTGTGTGTGTATGTACCTTGTTTCCATGGTATCCTTCCTCTCCACTATGTGTGTGTGTACCTGGTTGCCATGGTTTCCTTCCTCTCCACTATGTAGCCGCTGATGGGCTTGCCCCCGTCTGCGGGGGGCTCCCAGCTGATGAGGGCTGTGTCGTGGTAAACCTCCTTCACCATGGGCTGCTTGGGGGCGTCTGGCACCTCTGGCAGAGCGCACACACACACACACACACACACGCACACACACACACACACGCACACATTATTGCAGTGTATTGGTCATACATGTGGCCAGTTTAACGTTGCATTTCCATTACAACAGTTATTTACTGAGGACACGCTTATCTTGAGTCAATCACGTTTAAAAGTAGTGTCCTCTTTTAGGCTCCTTTATTATTGCATTGTGCAGCAGTGGCAGCGATTGGTCAACATGAATTTTCAGGCTACTTGTCAATATTTTACTTGCCATGGTAACATCATCCGTGGCAACCATCCTTGCTATTATGCTTCAGCATATATTATAGTATAGTAGTATATATATAGTCATATAGGTTATGGCACTGCTTATTTACCAGACATGGATTATTTAAACTGATCCTACACTAAGACAATGAGTAGCCATCATTTTTGATCTGTGTGTGTTTCTGGTGTGTACTACTGTGTGTGTGTGTGTTGTGTAGATGTGTGTGACCTACTGAAGATGTCTCTGGCTTTGCTCTCAGCAGACAGCAGAGGGTCACTGATGCCATGGATGTTCTGAGCCATGATCCTGATGATGTAGTCACGGCCCTCGATCAGCTTGGGCACCTGCACACACGCACACACACGCACACACACACGCACACGCACACATGCACGCATGCATGCACGCACACACGCACACAAATCAGGACAAAGTCAGCACATGGTCAGATGGTCCATAAGTAGTGATGCAGACAGACAGACAGGTAGCTAGGCAGACAGACAGGTGCATACCCTGCAGGAGGTCCTGGTGCAGGAGGAGGTGACAGGCATCCACAGGTCCCGGTTGGTGTCTCTCTTCTCCACGATGTAGTTGGAGACGGCACAGCCCCCATCGTCTAGAGGGGGGCTCCAGGAGACCACCATGTTGTTCCTGTAGACCTCCTCAAACACCACAGGGCCCTGGGGGGGCTGGGGCCGGTCTGGAAGGGAGGCGGGGAGAGGGGCAGGAGTTATGTCAACAGGACGTAAGTAGGTGTATGTACATGTTGACAGGAAGTAAATAACTCAGTTACTCAGGAAGTAACTGTATGTCACCACTACTAGCACTTCAGTTAGCATTGCTAATGCTAGCACTTCAGTTAGCGCTACTAACACTACTAGCACTTCAGTTAGCATTGATAATGCTAGCACTTCAGTTAGCACTACTAACACTACTAGCACTTCAGTTAGCATTGCAAACGCTAACACTTCAGTTAGCATTGGTAGTGCTAACAGTTAACACTACTAGTGCTAGCACTACAGTTAGCATGGCTAACACTAGCACTACAGTTAACATTGCTAACGCTAGCACTACAGTTAGCATGACTAACGCTAGCACTACTGCTAGCACTACAGTTAACATTGCTAATGCTAGCACTACAGTTAACATTGCTAGCACTAGCACTACAGTTAGCATGGCTAACGCTAGCACCACTGCTAGCACTACTCGCACTAGCACTACAGTTAGCATGGCTAGCGCTAGCCCTCCTGCCGGGCCACTCACCGACCACGGTGAGCGTGCAGATGCCCGTGCGTGTGCCCACGGCGTTCTCCACGGTGACGCAGTAGCGTCCGCTGTGCTCCCTGGTTGCCCGGGCGATGCTGAGGCCCAGCTGGCGGCCCGTGTGATGCACGCTGAGGCAGTCGTCGGGCTGCAGCGGCTCCCCGTCCCGCGTCCAGGCCACCGAGGGGCTGGGCTTGCCCTTGTAGCGGCCCGTCAGGGAGCAGGGCTCGCCCACCTTCACCACCTGATGCTCCCGGAAGTCCAGATCCAGCGCTGGGGGCTCTGGAGGGGGGCCACGCACACACACACACACACACACACACACACACACACACACACACACACACACACACTTGTCTCAGTAACAAGTAGCTACTGTAACACATCAGTCTAGTGAAGGTACATGAACAATACTGTACTGTATGTCTGCTGGAACACTGTCTAAGTCAAGGTGCGTCACGTGGGGTGACGAAGTGCTTCAGCTTATCTGGACGCTTTAGGCTAATGTGTATTAGATCGTGTAGCGTGAGGGCAGCAACACTAGGGGGCGTCTGGCGATGTGTGCAACACTCACCGAGCTCGTCCTTGCACTGGATGGGCTTGGTGACGAAGGAGGCTTTGCCCTGGCCCATGATGTTGACGGCAGACACCCTGAACTCGTGGCTGGAGCCTTCCTTCAGGCCGCTATGTGTGAACCTCCTGTCCATCAGCTTGTCGTCCCCGGCGACACGGGAGAAGCTGTCCTTGCCAATGAGACGGGCCTCCAGGACGTAGCTGGTGACCTCTGCGCCGCCGTCATACTTGGGCGGTCGCCAGGCAACAGAGATGGACTCCTTGGTGATGGCGGTGACCTCCAGGTCCTCAGGGCGCTCAGGCACAGCTGGGGAAAGGGCACAATGTCAACAACAACAACAACAACAACAACCGGCTGGGAGAGGGGATGCCACGTCCCAGAATGCTTTGCATGTCTTACAGAATTTGGATTGAGGCAACGTGTCATCATATGACATTCTGGACTCCTGTGATGTATAGACTAAATACACTACTAATAGAGTAAGCATAATTCTGTCTGCAAGGAAAATCACTCCAAGTGACAAATGGTCTCTAAACCAGCCAGAAAAGCAGAGGAGCAACAACACTGGCCGACAGACTCACAGAGGGGGTCCTTGATGAGAACCATCTTGTCCGTCTCAATGAAGGGTCCCATGCCGATGATGTTCTCGGCAGCGATCCTGAAGAAGTAGCCCTTGCCGTCCAGCAGGCCCTGGACCACGGCGTTGTTCCTGGTGACAGTGTAGGACACCGACGTCCAGCCCATGCGGTCCGACTCCCTCTTCTCGATGATGTAGTTGGTGATGGCCGAGCCGCCGTTGTCCTCAGGGGACGACCAGGTCAGCTTGCAGGAGTCCATGGTCAGGTTCTCCCCAGCGAAGGGCAGACCCACTGGTCCAGGGACATCTGAGGAGGGAGCACCCAAGATGTTAAAGCTACAGTCTGTTTACCTTTCACATGCTGTAAGAGACGTTAAAGCTACAGTCTGTTTACCTTTAACATGCTGTATGAGATGTAAAAGATACATTCTGTTTACCTTTCACCTAACATTGCATATAATTATTGACAGGCAGACAGACAGACGGTAAGGACAGATGGATAGGACAGAAGGACAGACAGAAGGACAGACAGACAGACAGGACACCCACCCAAGACTTCCACAACGATGTTCTTCCTCCTCTCGCCTCCCTCGTTCTTGGCACTCAGGCTGTAGATGCCCTGGTGCTGGCGCCTGCAGTTCTTGATCACCAGGGAGTTGGAGATGCCTGTGGTCTCCACCACCGCCTCCTTGGGAACCTCGGCGTCGTCACGGCACCACGTGATCTGGGGGGCGGGCTTTCCCGACACGTAGGCGATTATGCGGATGGTCGCACCAGCGTGGACCACGATCTTCTCCTTCACAGATGCATCAAGGTCCATCTCAGGAGCAACTGGGAGTGGAGGAGAGGAGAGGAGAGGAGAAGAGAGGAGAGGAGAGGAAAGGAAACATTGGCACAAGTGTATACAGTAGAGACACTGTAAATAATCTCTTACTAATCTAAAACAATGAAGAACATTAGAAGAAGAATAAATAAACATACAAATCAAACAATGTAGACTTATATGTATATTGCTGGGGAAACAATTCAATAATGTAACTTTCTTAACTTTATAAAGCTATAAAGTGCTTATTATCTACATGTGTAAATGTATTATTATAAAAGAGAGAAAAGAGATTGGGACATATAATGTCTTTAAATCTGTGTAGGGAGGTCAGGGGTCTTACTGGTTCGGTCCTTGGTCTCGATGAGCTCCGACACCTGGCCTGGCTCGCCCACACCCGCTGCGTTTACGGCTCGCACCCTGAAGCGGTACAGATTGCCCTCCTTCAGCCCATCCACCACAAACTTGGTTCCTCTGATCTCTTTGTCTTTAGCCTGCATGAAGTGTATATGGTCAATGGCCTGCACTTATACAGAAGCTTTCCAGCCTTCCGCCCACTCAAAGCACTTTACAGTATAGTGTCACATTCAGACATTCTAATACGGAGACTTTTCACCCTTTATGCAGACCAGGGTTCCATGCAAGTCAATCGGGAGGTCCACAGATTTAACCATACTATTGCCCGTTATGTCTCTCTGGGGGCGTTACTGGGTATTTTGAGTATATTATATTAGTTCCCAAGTACCTACTATCAATCCACATGCAACAACGGTGTTTCTGCAGTGAACTGTTTTGGAGTAAATTGACTTTGTTTCAGGCCATGCAAGGTATATCTAGCTGTCTGGGCGCCTCCTGCGTCAGACTCCACAGCAGAATGCCGTTGGTGACACGCACGTTTAAGAGACTGGAAGCTTCCATTGAAATGCATTACAACAATCTTGTTATTATTCAAATATCGTTGTTCTCACTTTCTGCCACTCATCCACCTCGCCCTCCTTCCCTTCCTCCTCTGGCTCACTGAGGAGCAGGGCCTTCCTCTGGGCCTTCTTCTCCTCCTCTTCCCGGTTCACCTCCTGGTACTCCACGAAGTAGCCGGTGACCTTGGAGCCCCCGTCCGCCAG
Organism: Amblyopsis rosae; assembly: GCA_025399935.1. Lineage (NCBI taxonomy): Eukaryota > Metazoa > Chordata > Actinopteri > Percopsiformes > Amblyopsidae > Amblyopsis > Amblyopsis rosae. The sequence goes on from JAODTR010057979.1 coordinate 12,789, forward strand.
TGGGGCGATCCACTCCAGATCCACTGTTGACTTGGTCCAGTCCGTCACCTTGGGGGTGGGGGGGCCGGGTGGCTCTGCAAGCACAGCAAACACCGTTAGCTGCCGAGCTAGCCTCACTGAGCCAGCCTTTACCTGCTCCTAGTCTCGCTGAGCGAGCCTTTAACAGCTCCTAGTCTCGCTCAGCTAGCCTTTACCTGCTCCTAGTCTCGCTGAGCGAGCCTTTACCTGCTCCTAGTCTCGCTGAGCGAGCCTTTAACAGCTCCTAGTCTCGCTCAGCTAGCCTTTACCTGCTCCTAGTCTCGCTGAGCGAGCCTTTACTAGCATAAAGTCTGACGCTGACTAACTGCATCAAGACCCGCCTAGTCATGCCATGCCTTGTTATGAGAGGTATTTTGACTGACATGCACAACGACCAATTACATAACTTAAAGATCAAGTCTGATGTTAAACCTATACTGAGGAATTAGTTGGAAAACATAAACAACACGTCTGGCTGTTTGCAGGTATATAGTAGCTATGATTACTGCTAAAATATACTAATACATAAACACTGCGCTAGCGTCGTGCCGATAGTACAAATACAGACGTGACTGACCCCACTTGGTAGTGTTGCCATGTTTACTATGTATCGGGGGTGGTGGGGGCTTACTGATGGGGTCTCTGCAGAGCATGGGGTCAGAGGGCACGCTGGGCAGGCCACAGCCTGCGGCATTGGTGGCGATGACTCTGAACTGGTAGAGCGCCCCCTCCAGGAGGCCGGTGGCGTCCCAGTTGTTGCCGATTGGCAGTGCCCGAATGGGGTCGCGTGTCAGCCTGCTCCAGCGCTTGGAGGTGGTCTCCTTCTTCTCCACGTAGTAGCCCGTGATGGAGGAGCCGCCGTCGTACTTTGGCTCGTCCCAGTTGACCGTCATGGACTCCAGGCAGACTTCCGTAACCGTGGGCTTCTCACACTGGCCGGGAACGGCTGGGGGCCGGGGAGGACACGCGTTAGCATGGAAACGGTATGCTAACGTAATAATAGGCGTTTGCTAACAGAATAACAACAACATGCTAATGGATAACAGACATATGCTAACGGTTAGCAACAGTAAGCTAATGGTATAACAAACGTATGGTAAAGTTCTAACAGACATATGCTAATGGTTAGCAACAGTAAGCTAATGGTATAACAAACGTATGGTAAAGTTCTAACAGACATATGCTAACGGTTAGCAACAGTAAGCTAATGGTATAACAAACGTATGGTAAAGTTCTAACAGACATATGCTAATGGTTAGCAACAGTAAGCTAATGGTATAACAA
>JAODTR010057990.1:0-17267 GCA_025399935.1 Amblyopsis rosae
AGAGTAAAGAGCTGGTCCGTTGTTCCACGACCAGGACGGAATCCGCATTGTTGTTCTTCAATCTGAGGTTCGACAATTAATTAATAATTAGTTAATAATGTATAAACAAATTTTGTTGACTGCTCTTTATGATCAAGTCCTGTGTAAATCTTGGACTAAGTCTCCCCACGTTCCTCCTGCAATTTAGGAGCGGCTACTGATGGAGAAGAAACTACAACAAGAGAGAGACCAGGTGCAGAAGAAAGTGATGGTAGAGGAGAGGATCCAAGAATGGCTGAATATGAAGAGAGAGCAGGTATAATGCTTGCACCCTGGGATGAATAAAGGCATCGGAGTAGAGATTATGAAGGGCCAATTCTATTGGGGTACAGGGTCTGCCTAACCTGAAACAGTATAGCAGTCTCACATGAGCTAAATGCTGTTTGAGCCATCAACGTCCTATGTAGCATGATACAACTAAAACCCAGTTACTTATGACAAACAGTCATATATGCAAGACAGCGCCTGACTTTAGTGTTCTACCTTCACCTGGTCTCACTTAATATTGTGTAAACAACGTTAATAAACAATTCCCCAGGAGAGACAGCAGAAAATGCTAAAGCTGACAAAGGAGCAGGAAGAGCTCCGGAGGCAGAAAGCCAAACAGAGCGAGACTGAACAGAAAGCTCAGACAAAGTACAGAGAGTGGCTACGGAATAAGAACCAAGAAAAACTAGAACAGGAGAAGCGGGAGAAGGTAAGGCAGGCATGGACCCTAGCCATCAGTTCTTGCATTATTGTATTCCTTATCAGATGATGGATATGAAACGCAACGTCGTATTATCTTATACAACTTTATAGAACGAGCTGGGATCTGTGTATAATAATGAGAGGGGCTGGTGCGTTTTTCACAGGAGGAGGCTATCAGAAAACAGGAGCAGGAGCAGGAGAGGAGAAGGAAGGCTGAGGAAAGCTTTCAGGAATGGGTTGCAGGTGCGACAGAGAAAAGCAGAGCTAGTCCCCAGTCGCCTTGCTTCCCTAAAAGTAAGATAATTTTAACTAGCAGCTTTATGTCATACATGTCATACATGAAATGTTTGTAGCATGCATACATGATGTTTTAAGTGAATAAGAAAACACCATATTAACTCAGTGACTGCTAAATGATCATCAAACATATTAATAGTATTATTATTATTATTTTTACATATTAATATGTATTGAATACACTGATAACACATAATTTTCAAAAGCAAGAACCCCATAAAGGTTTGCATAGTTTGTTATATCTATTAAGGGAGAGACAACTGCCAAGATAGAATCTATGGATTATCTTTGTTTATTTGTGACAGTGTCATGTTAGCAATAAGCATAACAACATGGTTGCTGGTAGTGTTGAATTTGTTTATGCAAATGTAATGTACAGTATTGTATTATTTTTCTCCAGACCCTTATGACAAAAGCTACCCGTCGCCCAGCTTCTTCAACCCTGTCCCATGGAAACCCATTCACACCCCTCTTCCAGAAACACAGCTGAGGAATACTAGCCAGAAGAACCCAGGCAGGCACCCTAAACACCAGCAAAGCTCCAGAAATGCTGTCAGGCGAATAAACAACTCTGCCGTTGCAGCACGGCTACTGCAGTGGAGATAATACAGACCATATGGTCTTATTTGTATGAAGGCATCAAATCAAACATGCCTTATATGGCAAGTTCTGACAACCTTAAGTGAGTTATTCTACAGTTTAGCTTCAGTTATGTTTTCTTGACTTGACGCACTGCAATGATTTACTAATGTTCTAGCCCTGAAAATGTCACACTTTTTCATTATTATAGGCGATATTTATGCACAGTCAATTATAGTAGTGTTTCAGCTGTACATAGGTTGGTCTTGAGGTCAAATGGGTTGTAGACCGCATTTTAAACAGGTTTGTGTTTTTTCTTCTCTTTTCAGTGATGTATGACAAAACACAATACATACATATTTTAGAGAATTCATTCAAACATGTATACAATTGAAGGCAGTGGCCAGCTCAGGTCAAAGACAGGCTAGGCCTGCTACAGTGCCCCACACATAGTTCAGTAGTTGGCAGTGCTTTGGTCTTATGTGGGGTGACATGACGACAGACGTGTGTGTGTGTGAGAGTGGAGAGGGATTCATTGCAGTATTTCCATCATTTCATGTAAACACTGAACGGTGTCACGCCAATGTAAGAAGACCAAGGTACCGTTTGAAATAAACTACTTAAATATTTGTATTAACCTTCTCTAACTTGTTTGCCATTCGTGTGTGTGTGTGTGTGCGCGTGCATATTGTATTCTTGTGTTGTGTTGGCTCATCAGAACCACTAATGCTTAAAAAGCAGTCAATGGATACAGGAACTGCACTACGTATATGTTCTTCAGACACGTTCAGCATTATTAGCAGTTCATATGATGCCTATAGGTGGCGCTATAGACAGAGTGGGTGCAAGTGAGGTAGATTATGATGCGAGCAAGAGAATTATTTTTTAAATGATTCTGTGATAACCAGGTGACATGTAAAGTAGTAATCCTCTGTTCACTTTATCAACATAACATGTTAGTATTAATGTTCCCGCAAAACATTATCTTGTATTATTACACAGAACTTGTCGGCAGAACATAAAAATGCATTAACCTTTAATGCTGCAGTTGGCTTGTACGGCTAACCAAACTACAATACTATTAATAATGTTTTCTAACTATTTTAATCAATTACATTCTATCTGGTTAGTGAGTTGTTGAATTAACTAACTCAACAACGACACCATTGTGAGTGTTATTTCAAAGGTACAAAAATGTAGATTTATTTGAGAATGTGTGAAATTCTAATTCCATTTGAAACAAGACCAAGACACATTATACATTTTACTATGCGGTCTGATATTCCAATTAAAAATAGGCTAATGTCAATAAATATGATTAGGGTTTGTGTTCAACCTCTTGAAAACACATTTCACATTGAGTTCCAAGTAGGCTAAACATGGCATATGATTATATACAGGTGCATCTCAGTAAATTGCAATATTTTGGAAAAGGTAAGTAATTCAAATAATACATTAGCAAAGTGAAACTCATATATGTTGTGGATTAATTACACACAAAGTGAAATAGTTCAAGCCTGTATTTGTTTTAATCTTTATGATTACAGTTTACAGCTAATGAAAACCCCATATTCAGTATATCAGATAATCAGAATATGACATAAGACCAGTGAAAAAATAATAATTTCAAATAATTGTAACTAATAATAATAATATAATAATAATAATAATAATTTATAATAATTTTCAAATGTGTAAAAGACCCTGCAATTTGGACCCTCAACATTGACTTTCATGGTCCAAAGGGCAGTTTACTTTCTTATACAGTCACAACTGCAAAGTTGTTAAAGGTGTCTGCACAGGGAGCACGTTCCAAGCCAGTCCATTGTGGACATGCTGTGTAGTGTAAAATTTACATTAAAATAGCTTTAGGCAAAATCAATAGCTAATAGAATAGAAAATAATGTATCACTTAGACATAGCTTATAATCAGACGTGAATCATGGAATCATGGATCACACTTCCTCTTCCAGGAATTCGTTTTGCTTGGCCAGTCCTGAATTTAAAATAATATCCCAGGATGCAGTGGTGCCAGTGGGCTGGCAATTGGAAATCTCACCTACCAGTGCAGGTAAGAGGCGTGTCGGTGTTTCAGCATAAAGAACAAGTCACAGAGTGACAGTATAAAGGGCATAGGTACGCACTACACATGTTCAGCGGAAAGTATACAGGTTAGAAATAGAAAATTGACTGTACCGTTAAGAATTTTCTATTGAAGAAAATGTAATCTAATTATTTCCAATAACAAAGATACTTTTGAAATCCAGGTATAACAGTATAGTATAAAGAACTAGGCTCTTGGAGTAGCCATACTGGATTTTTAAATGTGTTTAATTATTTCTTTTTTTTTCAGGTTTGGTCTAGCTACAATGTGAAATATGTTTTATTCTTGTAATATTATTGGATCAATATTCAGATGGGACACCATTTCAAGTGGAAAATATTGGAATTTTGACACTTCAGTGAGTTATCACAAATATACTTCCTTCTTTTTTTGTTGCAGAGAAGGATGTGTTATTTTTTTGTATATAGCCAAATCATTATTGACACAACATAGAGAGAACCAGTTCTGGTTGCTTCAGGGTGCAGAGGGCCTGGATCAAACGTTGCAGTTAGTGTCCTTGTGTACTGTACCTCTCCACCATGCAGTCCTCTGGGCCAGAGCATGAGGACGCCTTTGACTTTCTCTTTAAAATCATCCTGGTCGGAGACTCGGATGTGGGTAAGACTTGTGTGGTGCAGAGCTTCAAGTCTGGGGTGTTCATGGAGAAACAACAAAACACCATTGGGGTGGACTTCACCGTTCGTACCTTGGATATTGATGGCAAGAAGGTAAAGGTAAGTTATAGTTATTGTTTACTACTGTTACACCACACATATTCCAGTGTCTTGAGTACTTTTTAAGGGCTATATATATTAAATGTATTATTATTATTATTATTATTATTATTATGTAGAACACACGCTTGGACAAATATATTGAGACTTGTGTTCTATAAAGATATCTTATCTGTTCTGCATTAAGAATTGCTTTGCCTTCAGAGGAGTAGACATTTCTTGTTAGCTTTCAGGGTGTGTCAGGGACAGGGTTAGTCAACAGCATGGGTGTCTGCTACTGAAGGGGTCTGTGTTTCCAGGGTTATACAGACAGAGCAGCAGCAATGAAAGCAAGTGAAATGCTGTCAGTGCACAGTTGATTGCAGACAAGAGGACTAAATAAATACTAGTACAAATATTTAAATAGAATATACAATGTTGGTGTGTTCCAGTTAATATACCTTACACATTAAATAAATTAAGGTAGAAGATGCGTGTTAACGTGTAAAAAGAGTAAGAAAAAGTGTCAGCTGTTTAACAGTCTGATGGCTTGCATTGCCGGAAGCTTGTTATAATGGACATGGTTGTGTTTCTATTTTAAAGATGCAGGTGTGGGATACAGCAGGACAGGAGCGCTTTCGCACAATCACCCAGAGCTACTATCGAAGTGCCCATGGCGCTATGGTGGCCTATGACATAACACAACGTGCCACCTTTGACTCAGTGCCCCACTGGATCCAGGAGGTTAAGCAGTATGGAGCTGCCAGCGTAGTACACATTCTAATTGGTAGGTACTAGAAGTATAGGCCACCATTGTAGGCCTAAGTTAGTAGACACAGAAGTGCATTAAAGGGGAAAGCATTGAGCATCCAGTAATACCATAAAGTTCTTAACACCAGAGCAAGTGATTATTTGTCAACTTGTTGTGGTTGAAATCAGAATTACAAAAACATAGATTTGGCTTGAAATTTTCAGAGGCCGTGACTCCTTATAAATTTAGTGCTGAGAGACTGGCCGTCCTCTCTATGATCTCTCCCCTCCCCCCTCCCCCACATGATTAGTGTTTCAAACATACATTTTCCATCCAATATTACTTCTTAGGAAACAAGTCCGACCTCCATGCTCAGAGGCAGGTGCTGTTTGAGGATGCGTGCACGTTGGCTGAAGACAAAGGTATGCTGGCTGCTTTGGAGACCTCAGCTAAGCAGGCTCAAAATGTAGAAGCAGCATTCACACTGATGGCCCGTGAACTGCTGGCAAGAAATGGCATGACCATCACAGACGAGGACCCACAGGAATTGCCTAGCTTCCTGCTGGGTAATAATTCCCATCCAATCTATGGACCTTTATCTTCACATAAGAAGTGTGGTTGCTTAGGGATCTAACGCTGCAACACTGACACCTAGAGGAAAGTCAATGTATTACAAACTGGTAAACATTACACACCCGCAGTGTTTGGGAAGATGTGATCCTTTACAGCCGAAACCAACATTCATGTATTGTTTTATATATAGATATTTTTTTATATACATGTTTAAAGCTATTATTGTGTAAACTATTATTTGAAATTAATTACAAGTTTACAGCTAGATGTTTTTCTGCAGCTATACTTTTATGTTTTAGTGTTTTTTAAAGGTTATAAGAATTGGCCCCTGAAAATCATGTTAATACTACCATTTAGTAGCGTAGGTGATTACATTGCTTAAACTATATGGGAAATAGTCAGTTATGCGGTAACTAAAATATGTAGTGAAAAAAAGAGTTAGCTCTCAATCTTACATGTGTACATGAGTTTAAAACATTAAGACAGTAACATTATATTTTCATGTATAGCAGTTACTAAAATAGTGCAACCAACAGTCAAAACATTATCTGTTGTTTAACCTTTTTATTATTAAATATGGCTCCAGTTTAAAATCTGACAGATTTTATTATTAACCCTGAGTTTTAACCCATGGTACAATCTAAAAACTTTTTTTTTTTTTTTTTTTATAAATCCCGAATTAAAATGTTTTCCCTTGCATATCCTCAAACACATAAATAACCTTTGTATAACTCCAGTTTCTGCATCCCTCAAAGCAATTCAATATCTGTGCAATGTGTGATATTTTGTATCAAATACACATCACAATAAATGTTTTCACTAACAGTGTTATAATGCTATAAAAACTCTAACAAATCTCAAATCTAAAACATATGAGGTATTGGGTGGAAGGCTGGATGGTTAATCTTCTTAGCTTTGCTGCAGAAGCATTCATTTAGACTTAAAATAAATAAGTACTAAGATAGCAGTTACAAAAAAATATAAACCTGAAAAGTGTATATTACAAGAAAAGGACAATACTACAAGACAAGCACAATACAAAGTAGGTATTCCTCAACTGGAGTGAATGCAGAGTTCCACTTGGTGAACACAACATCACGCAGTTACGTAGGTTGCTACATAGACCATTCATGGAGAATGATGTATAAAGCTGCAGCCGTTGAAATGTCCATCCCTAAGACAGTAACATCAGAATAAACATAAAATAAAACTAAAAGATTAAAATATTAAATAAAAGACACGAGATCATGGACAAGCATGTGCCATTACTGGAGAAGCTGGCTTCACGTATTCCATAATTCATTGATGATTTCACTCATGACTCATGAAATCAGCTGGAATGGAGACTAAGTGAAATAAAAACCATTAGAACTGTAGCCCTTAGACTCAATGTGGTACACTACTGACTAAGACGCAGTGGTCTTGATGGAGTTAGGGGCTGGCCGTGAAGCTCAGGGCCAATCACATCACTCCAGAGAGCAGCCTTCCTTCCGGAACACCAGCTCTACAGCTTCCTTCACATCCTGAACCAGAAAGGAAGGCTGCGTCAGGCTGGGGTCAAAGTGGAAATCCCGATGGCCGTGGAAGATGTGTTGCTGGGTAACTGTACGGTCGGGGTCTGGAGGCAGTTCCTCTTGATCTCTGCTGTACACCCCTGTGCACACCAGGATGGAGATACACCCCTCAGGGAAGCTCTCCTCCGTCCTGTACAAGTCGGACGCACCTCCGAATTCAGTAGAGCTCAACCCCGGGGGGTCCTCAACTGTTAGTGCCCGGAGATCCCCACCTCCTGCGCTGCCTTTGGCCTGCTTCTTGGCCCAAACACGCTGAGTGGTGTGGAGGTAGCGGTTGTACAGGTTGGCACCATAAATGTCGGCCATGGGATTATCACTGCACAAGAGGACATGGAGGATGCAGCACAATGTATACCTTCCAGGCCTAACCTAAGGCATCGTGGGGTCAACTAGCATAGGTTTACTCACCCTATAGCGTAAAATCTCCTCACAGGCTTTGTCCAGCCCAGCTTTTCAGCCTGCTCTCTGATTAGTATCTCAGCGTAGTTATAAGTAACCAAACTGGGTTTACCAATCAGAGCCTGGTAATTAAGCTCATAGCCAGTTATCTTCTTATATAGACTCTCCAAGCACACCAGGAACATGCCATGGCCAAACCTACAAAATAAAGAGGCTAGTGGCTTGTTCTGTGAATACAGTTTCCTAATCCTACAAATTATAGATTTCTTTTCAATATTATGCAAGAAACTTAATAATTATTGATTTAAAAGGTCTAGCGTGTGTGTGTGGCTGACAACACACACACACGCTAACATGGCACATGGCAGATGTAGGTTTCTTTGATTACTGGGGGTATAAAGTGGGGGGTCTGGGAGTCCTTTCCCAGAAGATTTTGAGAAGATTTCCTGCATTCTGGTGATTTCTTTTTTGCATCAATTTAAGATTGAAATGTATGGAGGGAAACCTGGGTTATATTATGAATATCAAATATCAGATTTCTATAATTTATTATCCATGCTTTGTCATCACAGATGCAAGGTTTACTCTTCTGTTCGCCTCCTTATATGTGCATGTGGCACCTATTCATCAATGACAACATATTCATGTTTTATACATGCATTAACCCCTGCACCTTAATAGCTCATATGATGTTTATGACTCAGTTATAAACATAACTGTGCTGGCTGCCAGCTCCAAACACCATGAAAGACACTTAAAATAAATCAGTTCAATAGTCTGAACCCAAATATTTCTCCATACTGTCTCCTCTTTTTTCCACCTATACTTATCCAGACCTGCAAATTAAGCTATTCAAATTTCACTCTTCCATACTGCTTGTTATAAATGATACGCTCACATAAACTAAAAGTAAGGGCAGCCCCACCAGGTACACAACTATACTTTATATCTGTTCTGTGCCAAAAACCTAATATCCTAGTTCGGTCCTGCGCTGACAGCAATTGGACTTGAAACTCAGGTGACCCACTGTGCAGTTCTGCACAGCTGTGCTGGCCACTACACTAGCTTGCGGTTATCCTTAAAGTTTAGAGAGAAGGGTGTCAATTTGTTTGCTTTTCTGAAGTCAAAAATAGATACAAGATATGATGACCCGCTTAAAAAAAATGAAATGCCATGCGGGATAATTAGCCTACGTTTTGAATGCAATGTCCTAAATATATTAGGCTAGTGAAGATATAGTAGTCTTAACTAAACATTAGCTTAAAATAAAACTATTTACTTACTCTGCCCTGGTTCACGAACATCACTAAAAGGAATAAGGAAGCACTGGACTGGTAGCATTTCAATTGACAATTTGACAAGGCCCTGGCAGGCTCTCGAGCCCCCACCCCCCCGCCAAAAAAAAATCTGATCTGCACGAGTCACAAAGTGGCTCATCTCCGAAAGGAGACAAGTTTGCATGCCTAACAATATGTTTCAATGTGGGCATAAGTGTGGGCATAATGTGGGCATAAGTACCTGGGAGATTTGGCCTCAGCCATCCATAGGAGATCCATGTTGCAGGCCAGTACTGGAATGTGAGGGTGCTGCAGGCTAGTTAAAGCATTTCCTGGCTTCCCATTCGTTAGGAGGATGTCGATGATGAGTTGAAGATTTGTCTCCCATCTGACTGGCTCACCAAATAGGATGACAGCTGTCATATGGAAAGAATATATATTTTCAGATTATCCCATATCTGTGGAGCATTACAATGTGTAATATTGCTCTGGTTACTGCTAAGAGTGTCAAATTAAATAGAGATGTTCTTTGGTGTGGTAAAGCAGGGGTTCTCAAACTTTTTTTAAAAGGGGAAAACATTTTCCAAAGACCCCCTCATAATCGTACCACTTAAAGGCATGGTCAGTCATTCTTGCTAACTTCGAGCTCAAATCAAAACAGTGTCACTCCGCGGTCCTCTGCAGGACCCCATCACACATCGAAATGCATTGTGAAGCAAAGCGTAGTGCTACGACTTTTTTGATACGAGCGGTGTTCGCAACTTTGTTTATGTTACTCATTACAGAGCCTGGGCTGTGTAAGTATCGGATTATTACGGAGGACCGCAGAGCGATATTGTTTGGATTTGATCTTGAATTTAGCAAGAATGAGTGACCCTGCATTTAAGCATATGTTCAGAGACACTATAAAAGACTATAAGGACATTGATATGCTTCCTACCATATTCTTAGATACCATTGGAACTATTTGAAAATCATATTTTCTCAATTTAGCTAGTTTGATCTTATCTTCGATTCATGATTTTGTCTGACATGCTCGCTCACTGCAGTCACTTCACTAATAGTTAATATATCAAGCTAGCTAGCAGCTAAATGGTTAAGTGATTGATTCATGACAGATTGGCGTGTCACAATCAAATTAGAGGGTTTATTGGCCAAATTCTAAATTGGGTGGGGTTAATGGACACAATATGTTTGTTTTATTGGCACAAATAGTCACCATAGACAGATATGGACTTTTCAAAAACAAAAATAAATAAAAAATAATGTTTTTAATGTATGTAATTATTTTGTGGACTCCCAGGCTATAGGCTGCGGACCCCGGACCCCACTTTGAGAACCACTGGTAAACAATTGGTTTCGATTTTTCGGGATCCATATTGACATTTAAACTGACAACAAACCCTGAAATGTTGAGATATAATTTGAAGGCCATATATGATTTATTTCACCTTTATTTAACCAGGTTGGTCTCATTGAGATTAGTAATCTCTTATGCAAGAGAGACCTGGCCAAAAATAGCAGCATGTTACATACACACACACACACACACACACACGCACACACACACACACACAATAGATCAGATTTACATTAAATATACATTGATTTGCAAAATGAGGCAAGAATGGATGCTAAACTGTTTACAATTATTTAAAATATATATATATTTATTGCCATTCTATCTACCAAGTTAGAGTATGGTGTGCTGTAAGTAGAGTTCTACCTTCTATTGGAGGTAGGCATTTGGTTGGTAGAGCCTGAAAGATATGAAACATTGTCAACTATAAATATACACTCACGTGCGGAAGCACACACAGCATACACAATAAATACCTACATTGTCTTTGGGTCTTCTATTGTGATCCACCATGTCCAGAAGAGGATAAGACTCTCTCAGCATATCTATGGTAACAACATTTCGAAAACCCAGACTGGAGTTTTTTTTTAAGTTAAAGAATAACAGAATTGAAACAGAATGACAATGTAATGAAACATCCAGTCTTCCAAGAGGTCCATGGTCAAGGAAATTCAAACTTATATTAAATAAGGCTTTTGCCTATTGGTTAGTATCGCTCCAACAACCAGCTAAATCCTTCAACTGTCACCAAGATCTCGTTTTAAGAGAAGGATACTTGTGAGCCACCTGCGCTACAGGACCCTGTCCAGACACCAACACACACATGTTGTGGAACTGAGTGAACATTCGCAAAGGACTGTGGGACAGCATCACCTGGTCTGGAGACACCTGTAGACAAGAAAAATCGGCTCATACAATCACACAACCCAGCCTTCAAAACGTCCTCACATACAATTGAATTTCCACAAATCAGACTGCTTAAAATCAACCAGAGTACTGGTGGAAACCGAAACTTAGGACTTACAGTACACAGGTCATGTTGTCTTCATGGGAACATTTTCAGCTAGTCACTGATTGGTCTGATTTATTTTTGATGGAATTAATAAAATCTTTGCATTCTATTTTTGCTCAACTTTTGCATTGAGGGGTTCAAGACTACAGATTAGCTAAACACAATGAATATAATACATAATGCTACCTTTTATGTGATAAACTAAAATGCTACAATCTAGGAGTTTCCAGTTATTTTATGGCAACATAACTACAAAACTACAGTATGGAGAACATGTGGGCCAACGAGGGCAATTATATATTATATATTAGAGTATTAGTACTACTTCAATTTATTATCTTTGCTGGTGGACTAGGCCTAACTACTGCTGTTAGAAGCAAATACTATCATATTGACTGTCCCACCCTAGTAAGTAAGTAAGTAAGTAAGTAAGTAAGTAAGTAAGGAAGGAAGTAGTAAGGAAGTAGTAAGATTGAGCTTTCACAGACAAACAAATGGGAGGGGGTTAAAGCGCTTAACAGTAAAAAAATATGTTTACACAAATCTTAAATTCTAACACATTTAACAGTTTTGAGATGCATGACTGTTAAATGCTGCATACCTCAACATCCAAACAATGAGACAGCTGTTCAGCTTTGGTCTGCCTCATGCAGTTGCCAGCATTGGTGACAAATACAACCGGTACTTTGTATTTCCCATTCTGATCTACCAGGTTCCTGAAGCACTGCGTTGCTGCTGGGATTGGGGTCCTGCCCCGTACCAGAACCCCATCAATGTCAAACAGCAGCCCAAATGAGTTGTGGTCCTGTACACAGACACGAGTCGTTACCGTACTTGTATGGTGTTTGTCCGTTTCTCAGCAAGCAAAATAGAAAATGTGGAAGTGGAAGTAGATTGTGTTATCCTTGAGGAGACATTCAGAACATGACAACATAGGTTCTTAGGTTGCCGTAGCCTACCGGTACCGTAGCCTACTTTATATAATTTACCGTACGGTAGGCCTACAATACACTACACTACCTGTACACTACTGTACAGAGTACCGTACCTGCCAGTTAGTACGGTACCGCACTGGACGGGATTTACCAACTGACAACATCTGTGTCATGCTCAAAGACCACACTGGTTAATGCAGAGTCCAAAATCAGGTAGGCATACAAATTACGGTACTTTCCTGTACCGTACAGTATCTACGTACCGTAGCAAAGAACACATTATGCAATCCAGTCACTTGTCCCAAACGGTACTGTACCATACTAACTGTACGTTACCCTACAAGTACAATAACATAATGTAACATGTACCGTACCGTATGGATACTTACATGGCTTTGGCTGTAGTTTCGTTTTGCTGCTTCATCAAATCCTCTTTTCAAATGCTGCCAGCCAAGTTTGAAATATCTAAATCTCTGCATTTTATTAATACAAAACAAGGCAGCTGGTCGTTTATCACGACGAACACGTGGTGCTATACTTGCATTTGTCAACTGTCACCCCTGAACAGTTTAACATTGAAACAAAGATCTCAATGCTAGCACCACTGGCTAGCTCTATTGTCAATGGGTGCGCAGACAGCGCATGCGCAAAGCTGCGACCGGTGGACACCAGCTACTCCACTCTGGTTTCGATTTACTAAATATCAAAACTGAATGGAGTTAAGGTTACACTTAGGTTGAGTCTGCCAATAACGAGTTTCTGATGGTTGAACCTGTGTAAATCCCGTGCTTCCCCATATTGCTATATAGCAAAACTAGATCAAAATAGCTTACGTGTGCTTTGTCAGTCTGGTAGGGTAAATTGTTAAATGCAAATTATCCTACTAAAATCGACACGACGGCTGTCCAATATACATTTCCGCAATAGAAATGTCCAGCAGAGGTCAGTGTTGTCCCAACAATGCAAATAAAGCCTATTGAACCCCTTTCAGATCTTGGCTCAGAACTGTCTGTAGTAGAAGATTGTCCCTGATATTACAAGTTTTTTTACACCTGGGACAACCTACCATTATGATTGTGTGAGTAGCCTATTTTAAAAACAGCCATCGCTTTTCCATAGGTTGTAATAGAGAATGTGCCTACTTAACAAAGACCAAGACCAATGATAATGCTGGTTTAACTACAAATGCTGCAAAAATTCCTACTCTCACAGTAGTGCATGTTCATTATATTAAGCTTGTTTTGCTATCTATCAGCAAGATATCAGCCAAGATACAGTTCAGGGATTTTAAGTGTATTAAATGCATGCTTGTCTATAGGCTACTATTAGGCTAAATGAAGCAACAATGCAATCATTTACTTATCTATTGTGTCTGTGCTCAGAGGCTCTGCTCAAACAGGCTAAACCTGTGACAGGCATTGTTACACACAGTAGTCTACACCATCTGCATTACTCATGTATTTCCAATAAGAAAGTTTACCTAGATAGGCTATCATAAACAATCAAACACAGAAGGCTTTGCGTTTACCTAGATATCATAAAATCAAACACTAAAGTCCTTAAGTTTAGATATAAATTTAGCCTTAGCTCAAACATTGAAGTGCACCCTGAGACAATCCCACCAGTGAGAAATTAAAACCACGTTTTGCACAGCATTTTTCCATCTTTAAGCAACATGCCTAACTATACCTTACTCACTGTTAGTCACAAAAGTTTTGACTAAATTACAAAATTGTTAATTGCTCTAATTTGTCTCATCAGAAATCCTCTGGTATAGGCAAACATCACATCATCATATAGGGCCAATTAATGGCACCCATTGTATGAAAGTTTTTATAGGACTTTATTATTTGTAACTCAAAGAAGACAATACACAAATTATCTACAATTGTTGTGTTGTGTAAAATTGTATCCGCAAAATTACAGTGCCATTTGTACACATGATTTGTTTATTTGCACATTTGTGAATCAGGTTTTACACATATGTGGATACATTTTAATGCAAAAATTGCTTTTGCACATTACTTTTGTCCAATTAGTACAGACAACATACTGTATGTATAAAACAATTTACAAATATCTAACTTGCCATAAACATTATTATGTGTGTTCTGTATATCCACAAAATTACAGAGAATAATAAGAGAATAATTTTTTGTACATTTATGGATCGTCTTGTGTGGATTACAAGTAATAAAGTCCAATATAAATATAAGTATATATCATTGGACCATGCTGTCCGGTTGCACTTTAGTTTCTGATCATTTACCATGTGCAGTATAAATGTCGTCCACTTGAAAGTGCATGTTTTGTCCCTGTCTGTATATAGCTTATAATACACTAAGTATTATGCTATTTAATGGCTCATTATATCACCAGACAACAGTTATTCAAATTATTAAGTAATTTTGGAGCATGGCACATAGTTTATATTTATTGTGAGTGGAAGATTACTAGTAAAATGTTAATATTAGTGTGTGTATATATATATATATATATATATATATATAGAGAGAGAGAGAGAGAGAGAGAGAGAGAGATAGAGAGATATAATTAATAATAATAATGATAGAATTGCATGCAGGCATATATTTAAAACTATCCCTTTAATTTAACTCTTTGTTGTTGCAGTGACGAGACTGCCTTTACTGGGAAATATCCAAACTGTTTCAGTCAGCAATGAAGACCGATTACAGTTACCTCACTGTTGACTTCAATTATACCATCTCATTCTAACTATGTAAACCATAGAAAGTCGAGGCAGCATAATGTCTGTCTGTCTGTCTGCCTGTCTGTCTGCCTGTCTGTCTGTCTCTCATGGTTCTCCCCGGTTGTCTGTTTTAGGCCCGACCACATAATAACAGACCTATATTAAAGGACCTTGCCAAGTGCATCCACTCCCAGTTGCCTCCCTCTGAATGGGGGCATATAAGTGTCTGACACAGGGGGAACTACTTGCCTAAAGTAACAGTGATCCAGCATTTTGGAAGTCTAGCCAGTTTGCCACCTGTTTTTACTCAAAGCCAGGAGACATTTGTCCAAACCTGACCATGGACAACCACTCATACAACTACCCATCGGACTGCACCCCGCTCACAAGCTGTAAGTCAGCCCGTAAGCCGGCCGGCTCCACAGTGGTGAACATGGGAAACGGCGGGAAGAATCCTCCAAAAGACTATCTGCTCTGGTCGCTGTGCAACACGCTCTACGTTAATTTCTGCTGCCTGGGCTTCATGGCACTCATCTACTCCATTAAGGTGAGATACAGCGGCCCTTGTTCACTGCTGCTCTTTGAGTGTTTGTCTCACAACTTGGGTAGGCTACCTATCTTGAGCTTAAATAACATTGTATGTTTTTGTGTGGAATTGAATAAAGAGGTTATATGATTTCTCCAAGCAACAGCGTACCTGTCGTGAAGTTGAGCTCAAAATAACATTTTTCACAGTCCAGTATCAGTGGAGTGTCAATATAAAGAAAAGAGAATACTTTAATAAAACCAGTCTTCTAAACATGAAGTCATATAGCATATTATGTTTTTATGATTGTGTTGTTTTTGGCATTCTTTTGTTAGGTCTTTTGTTGGTTTTGTTGTCAGGCATACTGTAGCTAAAAATAGACACCTAAAAATAAAATAAAAAGTGCGAAGTGTGAAGTGCAAGTTCCAGACAGATGTAATTTCAAATATGTCAAAACATTTCTCCTAAACCTAAGTAAAATAAAAATACTACTAATACCTTCTTATGTGCTGCAAGATCTTAGGCAATTATTTTCCTTTTCTAGTGCTATGATGGAACTAAACAAAACCTTAGCCTAAGTTAAACAATAGCTCATTGCAAGAAATACAGCAGAATAACAAAGTTGTTCCTATAGGAGCACGCTGGATCAGCCAGGTAGCTTGACCACATGTTACTGTGTCAAGACATTTGACAGAGGTTGTTGGAGCTGTGAAGAAATTACTTTAAATGTGTAGTAGGCCAACAGATGCAAAGCAATATTGTATCAACTAAACATTATTACTACTATCGGAAAGATAAATGTTTCACGAAAGCTTACCACAAAAGTGTGTGTATTCCCCTTATTTAAGACATTTTCTGTGGACAATCTACATATGGTGCTCTGAATCACAGGCCCGTGTAATGGCACAAAACCTAAATTAAAGACGAAGCTGCTGGCTGCCTGTCTGGGGAGTTAAAAATGGCGTAAGTGGCATCTACCTAATAGGCATGTGCTCATGGGAAATTAAAGAGCACTCTGGAAAGTCACTCCAAGATATACAAATACATTTACAATATGCTTCGAGATTTCAAATCAGTCTAGCCTTCTACAACGTTTAATCTGGACCACCTCGAGGAATAACTTTTTTAAACTTGGTGCTAATATTTCCAGATATAATTTACTGGCTATGAAAACCACCAATAACTTAATTTAGAAAATGTTATATGTGTCCATATTTATGTTGGTGGATTTTTGTAGTTGTCGTTCCTAAATTACAGTAAAATATTTTTTTAATTGATTATAGAAACTGTTCAAAATTTGTGTGTGCGTGTGTCTTGGTGTATGTGCATGTATGTGTGTGTGTGTGTGTGTGTGTGTGTGTGTGTGCGTGTCTTGGTATGTATGTGTCTGTGTGTGTCTCTGTGTGTGTGTGTGGCCAGGCCAGGGACCAGAAGACCCAGGGGAACCTGCAGCTGGCCCAGGAGTGTTCAGACAAGGCCAAGTGGTACAACATCCTTGCTGCAGGCTGGAACCTGCTGGTCCCCCTGCTGGCTGTGGTGCTGCTGGTGCTACTCCTGGTGCACCTGGGCAGCTCACAGGGCTCCTTCGACTTCTTCGGTGAGGACGGCTTCCAGAGCTTCATGAAGCTCTTCAGCTGGTAGATCCAGCCCCAGAGAGAGAGAGAGAGAGAGAGAGAGAGAGAGAGAGAGAGAGAGAGAGAGAGAGAGAGAGAGAAAAAAAAAAAAAAA
>JAODTR010058001.1:0-15660 GCA_025399935.1 Amblyopsis rosae
GGGGGGGGACTCAGGGGAGTGGCCACCCATATACAAATGGCACCCGGTAGACAGGCGAACAATGCACTCCAAAACTGCAGAGCGCAGGCTGAGTAAACACCTCTATTAGACTAACTAGCCCACCCCTATACCCCTCCACCCCTATTTCCACCCCTCTTGCAGACCCCCCCTCTCTCTCTCTGTCTCTGTTTAATGGCTTGTCCTGAGAGCGTGAGGCAGAGGGACAGCAGAGATATATGGCTGGCTGGCGTGGGGAGCTAATCATGGCCATCTCTGGAGATGAGGAGCCCGGCCCGGCGAGACGGCTGTTGGCGGCGAGGCTACAGCGCTACCATAAACACGGGAGCAGGCCGCATTTGGACAGCCGCGTGTCCTGGAAGGCTCAGCCACAAAACACTGGTCACTTCTTTTTTTCTCCCTCTCCCCCCCACCTCAGTAGAGAAAACATGGCAGAGCACCCCCAGGAAAATAAGGCGGGGGGCGGGGAGGTCTATTGAGCTCTGTATAGTAAAATGAAAGTGTAAAGGAGCCAAATTACAACTCTGAAAGCCTTGCTGTTTGCCACTGGCTTGATGGTGCATGTCGTCTTTTCAGGGACGTGACGACGCTCTGTATTGAAATGCAGCAAACAAAGGGTAATGTCCTGTGACCTATCGGGGTTTTACAGTGCTTTTGTTTACAAGCTCATTCAACGGAGTTAATTGTTAACTCTTAACTCTCTGCCAGACAAGAGAAATGCCAAGGAGGACGTATTAACAGCAGAGCACACACTGTTGTGCAATAGATAAGAAAGGAACATACCATTAATATGGTACGAGACACCAAATCAGTTTTGCATTAAACACAGTGCTAGACACTGCGGTCTCATCATATGCATGGCGGCATTAGCGACCTATGGCACAATATGATGAAACGCCTTACATCTCAAGCATTAAGACCTTGACGTGATTTATTAAACTAACTTTAACTTTCAGGTCACGTCCAATCCAGCCACCATGCTGACTCATATCTAAACAGAATGGCTCTGCTTACAGGCTTCATCCTTGTGACAGTGTTTAGTGTGGTTCGGTGAACATTCAGCCAAACTCAAGAACCTCTATAAATTACCAAGTCGAGATTTGCGAACACCTCTGGGTGGCTACCAATCTTTTCAGCTGCATATCAATCTGCGAATGAAAAGTGATATGAATTGCACAGAGCAGAGAAGACGTAGCAGTGTGCCACTTCCATTTTAGTAATTGGAGAGTGATTATTTGAGTTGTTGACTTGCAGAGCAAGGAATAAATGGCTTGTGCTAATGTGCTGGGCAAAGGGGCCTGCAGTAAATCATGTTTTAGCTCAATGCAGAGCAGACAATCATAAAGGCAATACTGAACATACCAACAGTAAATCACCTGAACTAACCAAGCATATGGAACAGTAGGCTACTAGTTTTATGAGTAATGTCACTGTATACTGTAGGTGTTAGGCTAAGTGTTTTGTAACTTAGATTGGTGACTGGTCTTAAAATAAAAAATATATAAACCACTTACAGTGCATAGCCCTATAAACTATAATTAATATTACACTGTATATGGCAAATGGACTGCATTTATATAGCGCTTTTATCCAAAGCACTTCACAGCATTTTTGCCTCACATTCACACACAGATGGTGATTACTGCCATGCAAGGTGAGACCAACCCCCGGGAGCAGTTTGGGGGGTAAGGGGGTTAGGCATCTTCCTCAAGGATGTGTAAAGGTAGGTCAACAACAGCAACAGGGTTCAAACCCACGACCTTCCAGCTGGAAGGTCAGACCACTAGACCATCCTGCCCCATACATTTGAAGGGCAAGGTATTAGGATAATAATTAGGAATTATTCCATGGTATAGAAAAACATTAAAAAAATGTGTATTTAAAGCCAAACTATTAGTAACAGCAGATGTGCCTATACTGTATATCAAACGGCAATGCAAAATGACAGGCAAAAAAGACTAACATGTCACCACTTAAAGGCTTATATCTGCACAGATGGTACCATAAATAACTAGGCAGCACAGGAGTCCTTGCCTAGCCTCCTTCCAGCTCTTGCAAACCCCCAATCCCCCAACCCTGAGGCTACCAGCCTCATCTCCTGGAGTCAAAGGCAAACAGAGTAAAGGCATGTGAGCAGGGTGGTGAGCAAATAAAGATTTCTCTAGATCAATAGCTGGCCAAACACAGACCTGGTCAGGCTCAGCACAAACCAGGAATAATGTGGGCGGGCTTTACCCGGAAAAAAGAGAAATAAGAATGCCATTTGGGTTTTAGCTCGCTGGCCAAGGATATGTGCAGTGTCGACTACACAAGTCTACACTCCCACATATATCAAATTAGAAGAAGCGCATAAAGGCAAACCCTTCCTTTTAGTTTTAAGTGTTGAATTTATTTTATTTTTAATTTTGCAGTTGTAGCATGAATTAAAACTAAGCTGGAGGGAGAAAGGAGAAACGATACGAGCTTCAAAGTATACAGCAGGTGTCTCCACTGTTCTAAATCAATTACCTCTAGTCAGTCAGTGCTTAGTGTAGTGAGGTATTGTAAATCAGCTTGGTGTCAGGCCAGATTAGTGACTGTAACAGGCTGGAACTGAAGGCCTCTGGCCAGTAGCAAGCCTCCAGGGGTCTACATGAAACTAAGCCACAGCTTTGATTATTTGATGACAAGAACTGTATCTCAAGTACTGGAAACAGCCAGAACATGCATATAATAATGTAGCCTAGCTAAATGAAAATATGACATTTTTAAAGCCTGTTATATTTTTGGCAGCACACCATTAGATCTTTCAAAAATAACAGCGCAAATAGGTCTACTTACACTAGTTGAATTTAAATATTGTCTTTTGGAAGACCGAGCTAAGATATTGTTTTTCTTTAGTAGAAGCTTCAAGATAGGTAATGGAAATATAGATGCTTTGCTATTTCATCTTAGGTTAGACCATGTAAAAGAGAAAAAATAATCCTGTGTGACCCAAGAGAACACCCCTCTTGTTGACAAAGGGAAAAGTTACGCTAGCACAGACCAGGCTTAGGGAAAAGATCTCCTTTACCCCTCTAGAAATATGCTTACCACATGGAAATAGGCACATGCTATTTGGAAAGCTGGACCTCTTCAGCAGAACTGTGGCTGGAGGTATTGTAAAGGTAAACACGTGATACACTGGGTGTTAGCTTGAGGCAAACAAACCACATGCAAGACAAAAGAATGACTTGGAGACACCAAGTCTACCTGAAACTGTGCACAACTAACCAAGATTAACAATTTTAGCCCAGCTTGCATTCCAGGTATGGCGGCTCAGTGGTTTGCAGGCCACCATTGCCTCACAATAGTGCCTTCTCTGTGAGGTGTTCTCCCTGCGCTCACTTGGGTTTTCCTCCGGGTGCTCAGCCCCCCCCCCCCCCCGCCCACACACACACGCACACACCATAGACGTGTGTGTCGGGTCATTACTCCTGCATCTGCCCTTGACCAAGGCACTGGCATTAGAACTGGAGTTGGTCTCTAGGTGCCAATGGTTGCCCAGTGCTCTAAAGAAGTTAGAGTGGGTCAAATGCAGTGCACACAAAAAGAGAATATCGTATGGAAAAAGGCTGAAATGCACCAAGTCGACGGTAGGTCAACAAAAGCAGGTGATCCTCTGGTCAACTTGTTTTGGTGTATTTCAATTCTCAACAGACTTGAACCTTGAAAAAGGACTAGAGAGGGTCAAGATGGTTTACACAACCAAATGGTGGGTGGTGTAAATCGGTACACTATAATAATGTTATCCCCTGCTATTTCACAACTTGGATCTCAGGCTTGCTTTACAACCATACACTTAAACAGACAAATATGGAACAAAAAACAAATTAGTACCACAATGTTATTAAGAAATATCTCTTCACTATGTGTGCGTGTGTGTGTGTGTTCGTGTGAGTGTGCGTGTGTGAGGTCATGTACAGTATGTGATGGTAATATAGCCTACCGTGTCATTTTACAGAGTGGGCATCTGTGACAACTGTTGTACTATAGGCTACCGCTTGCTATTGCCTCCTGCCTGCCTGCTATGGAAATGAGCTTGTAGCTATATCTGGCACAATATACAGTATTTATAGACCTCTGTCGTTGTCAAATAAACACATTTTAAAAACTGAAAATAAACGGAGCAGTCAAACAGACTGGAGGCTTGGTGGTGTAGTTGCAGTATTGGCTTGGGTGAAGATGATGATTCCACAGTTTTTAATTCAACTCCTTAACAATCTTCCTTCTCTGGAGGGCTAACCTCCAACAGCTAAGAGAAGGCAGACTCTAATAAGGCTTTCTGTCTTTCTGTCAGCTTGTGTTCCCCCCCCCCCAAACACCCCTCACCGCTCTCTCTCCCTCCCCTGGCCACGTCCCCCCGTCCCCCGTCTCTCTCCTCTTTTCTCTCAGTCTGAGCTATGAGCCAGTCTGTTGGAGCAGATGGAGCCATATATCCCCATCGCTCTCTGGAGGCATGGGGATTTAAAATGTAAAGGAGCCCGCTGCAGAACAGGCCGGGACTAGCTGACGGAGGGTACGAGATGGGGGACTTTTCAGTTCAACTTTGTTCTCCATCGGTTACGTCTATAAACTTTCACAGAACTTGTAATGAGCCGATATAATGTAAAGGAATTTGTTAACAGGGTTGCTGTTGGTCCTTAGGAACACGATGTAGGTAGAAAATATACAGCAGGGAAGAAACCTAGTTTCACCATTATATCTAGAGTATGTTCATGTACCCCCTCTTGAGTCTTTAGGTATATCGGTGACCTTTTAAAAAAAAGCTGTGAACCTCGGAAAACAGCTGGTTACCGGAGCGCACCAGGTGAGACATCCAGACAGCAATAACGTTAGCAACAATTGACCGGTGCATTTCGTCGAATTTCCTCCCTCATCTCGAGGCCTTCTGTTCAAATTGCCTTGCTTCGAAATCCTGAATTACACTTGGCCTTCCCTAACACCTGACCTCAGGCCGCCTCTAAAGTAATGAGAAAAAAGCCGGCATCAGTCGTCAGGGAGACGCCTTCTGCTTCGTCCTCCATCTCCAGGTGACAGGCTGACAGGCAGGAAGAGTGAGGAACAACAGGCGCACGGGTCCGTGAGCGCTACAATCGATCGCCGGCTGAATAGCGAGGTCCATTATACTGACAGGCCGGAGCCACAACACAGCCGAGCAGCACTCCGCCAATGTCCTCATTACCACCTATGAATCTCTCCCAGGGAGCAATCACTCTCCAGCTTTCCACATTCCCACTGGCTTCCTACCACCACACACACACACAAACAAACCTTCCCCCACCTTATTCTACATTTTCCTGCACAAAGCGATGGGCTTGAATTCGACTGTGTCAATCTCGCCGCCCATGTTGTGAAAGACGCAGTGGCTCCTGAAAGCCGGGGCACTTAGTGCTGTGTACCAAACGAGCGACGGAGCCAGAACAAAGAGGACGGGGAGGTTATAAATGCTTCTTGACAAGAAAAATGTAGGAGAGATGATACATTTGAGCTGTGCTATCCTAAGGAAATGTTAATTATCTGCAAGAGAAAGGCCTCTGCCATAGAAAACACATCTCACTCTGTGGCCATCTGTTCCCTCTGTACGTGTTCCCATGACCAAGCTGCTAGTTATTCTGAATTTTAAGACCGTGGTAGACTTATTTATACCCCCGACCCCTCCACCCCACCCCTAACGCTTCCTTCCTAGCATTGCAGCTGCAGGTAGGATTTACCTGCAGCGGAGGCAGCCTCCAGACTATCAATTACCTCCAGTGTAGTCACTGTTCTGTGGCTTGGCTAACAAGTTGCTCACACACAACACTCAAAAAATCCAACTAAAGAAATTCTGAGTCAACCGAGAGTCGTAGTGGACTTAACTTAATATTCCAGTGAACAAAAAAACGCCTCCCTCTGTATGGTGCCATTCGAAACTACAGTTTACAGTCAGATACATGTATTGCACAACCTGCCAGTGGTATATTCATTACATGAACATTGTTAAATGATTAGCCTCTGTTTCCCTAACACATTTACTGCCAGGTTTCCATACCTACTGCTAGAGCAAACCACACCGACATTTAATTTTGTACATCTATCTATCTAAATTAGGTATGGATGGATGCGCTTGCAAAAGGGACACCCACGTCTTGTGGTGTCCACTGCAGTTAGTCCAGCTGTATAGTTGATAGATCTCGCCAAATTCTTTCTGACACGCCATCCCCGCCTCTGACAACGATTAGACATAACACCAGGCCATCACACATACAATGTGACACGTCGGGGACAAGACCTGTCAATGAACCCAACCAGATCCACCCCAACGCCCCAAAAGGGGTCAACAAATGAAAACCCCCTTCACAGCCAGTGTTGCAGTCATCACACTAAAGTAATTCCAAAGACTGGTTTAAACGGTGGCTTGCCAGAGCCTGTTAAACTTGGTCGAGCGTGTTGGGGCCCCTGGCGTCAGCTTTGATTCCCAATCCGAGAGCTCTGTTGTCTGCTTCAATGGAAAGTCTCGGGAGCAGGGTTGGGCATTTCCAACCATGAGCAGTTTACTGTTGGCCAACAAGTTAAACCTCCCTGCTAAAACACAATGGTACACCAGGACTTAAGATTGACACAGGGAGCAAGACATAATGTTCCCTCTCAAAGCCACAGCAAGCCTGTCAAGTGAGATCTGAGGTGCTGAAATTCCTTTCAAGTACAGCTTCGTGTCTAGCCACTGCGGTCTCACACTGATCATTAGGATACCGTATTCAGGTCAAGAAGCTAATGAATGTGCATAAAAATGACAGTAAGAAAACCGACTGTAAAACACACCGATCTATAGCTCATGATCAAAGCATTAATGCGCTATTCTCAGCTTTCTACCTCATTAAACTAGCTTGAAACCTTGGCCAATGAACACTGTGGCCTAGCCCACTGTACACACTCTAATTAACAATTACATTTTATGGCTCTCCTAGAAACCTAAGCGCGGGGCCATCTTGCCCTGTGCCAAGACCTCACTCTGTCAACCGGTCTTGTCTGCCTGCCAGCCAAGGACTCTGAGTCATCCATGTTTACTGATGTAGAAGCAACCTCTTTATCAAGGAAGAGATTTGTAGGGTAGAGGCAGGGGATTAGCCATCAAATTACCAAGCAGACAGCATCCCGGATTCAGGGGGTTGCAGAGCAGTAATCTCCGGGGTTGGTGCTGGGGAAGGGGGTGTGGAGGTGCAGTCCTAGATAAAGGTTTGGAAATAGAGCCACAGAACTCAGAAAGAGAAAATACTTAATAATATTTTTTTAATCTGAATGTGTATTTTTGCTAAATGCAGTAGGGCTTCCCCAGTGACACCAGTAGGGTACCAAACGTCGGGCGTGGGTGTGTGTCTGTGTGCGGGGAGGGGGCGTGCTGAATTTCAGGAGTGTTGCACACGATTCCACCAGCATCACCCCGCCCTGACCTCGCCAAAACAAGCAGTGGTCTCCTCAGAGAATACCCCCTGGACACAGGAATGTTTCAATGCCACAGTCCCCAGCAACCTCGCGGGGGCACAATGGGGCCAGCCTGGCTCTGCACAGCCGCGCTATAAATAAGAGAGGCGCTCTAATGAAACCAAATTAATCTCCATCTATCATCCCAGAACAAGCCAGGCAGAAGCGCAAAGATCGGGTTTGGGGAGTTGGAGGGGTTGGGGGGAGGGGGTAGGTGGGGTGGTGGTGGGGTCAGCCATCGCCCGTGTCTCAACGCAGCTAGGCTGTTAGAGACTGAACATACGTGTACCGCAGGAGTGCAGAAGTCAGAGTGTGTGTACACAAGCAACAGCCGAACAGTAACTGTTTATTTTAGCGTGTGTGTGCACACCTGAAACGAGGAACCAGCTCCGTCCGCTTTAACCGTTGGTCTGTGTGACATCTTATTAAAAGCAAAAGACCGGCTCTGCCTTCTTTTGTTTGAGAGCAGCGCCAGTGGATTTGTTCAAAGATGGATCGTCATAAGTTTGGAGAAAACGACTGGGGCGAAAAAAAAGTAATCAACAGGAGTGTCTAGTCTCAGCCAGGCAGAGGCAACAAGGTCGGCAGAGGCAGGTGGATAAATCCTCCCTTTAACAGTACCTGTAGAAAATGGGAGCCGATCAATCTATATTCCATTACGGTTTCTTCACACGTTTTGGAATTCAACTTCTCCTCTCACGACAGAGGCAAAAGGATCGGTGGGCATGGAGAATCACCCCAAGGCTTTACCTTACCTTCCTACCAAAACTGGATTGCGTCACAGTCACGCTGTCATTTGTCAGACAACTGGGCGATGGCGTAACAACAGTGATCCCTTGCCATGTCCCATTTCCATGAAAACGGCCTCTTCCGTGCGAGCATTTACATTTACATTGGCTACTGTGTGTTTGTGGCCCGGCGAGAAACGTTTTTCCGCAACAACAAACGAAGCACGTGTGTGTCATGCACACAGAACACACACAATGCAGAAAAATGGAGGCTGTTTCAATCAGAGCGGAGGCGTAATGGGATGAGGTGAAATTGAAATGAGTTTCAAGCGAGCAGGGAAATGTCCTGCCTGGCAAAAGAGGATTTGCCTTTTCCGTGGAGACCTGCAAAGCTGTAATGCATAGAGCTAAATATCCTACCTAAAATCTGTTTAAGCTTTTGATGCCAAGGCGCAAGGCGACCGGCTGGTTTGGATGATTTTAAGATAATTCGCTATCAGGGGGAAATAAGTGCTATTTCAGATCTAATACTTGAGGGAGGAGGAGGCACTGATGGATCTAAATATATGCTAGTTGTTTGCGAGACAAAACAGACTGCCACTTTCAAAGTGCGTGATCCAAATGCACAGTGGCATATCTGTTTTCACAACTAAGTAGTCAACAGTAATTAATCAACACCTAATTAACACATCACCTGTCACCTTACTGCGCTTAAGGCTGTACAGTTGCACACAACCGGGACACCGAAGCTATATCAAATCCAACTAGAAGTAATCTCATGCTGCAAGGTATAGGAGAACGTATTTGTCAAAACACCGCCGACTTCAGCGTGAAAAAACGCCCCCTTTTCCAAGCCATCTCCATAGTGCCTGTCAGAACGCATGAGGACTCTCTGTCAAAAAAGGTGTCACGGTCGAAGCCAGCGAGCGACCGTGCCGACTGCCCAGCGCTTGACATGGCCCGTAGCCTCTCTCTGACATCACACATTTACACACTAGCTAGCTGCAGAGCTGACATTATTCTGTGTGGTATGATTGCCAATTAAGTCTTACTAGGATCAGAGGAGTCGTGAACCCGTCAACATAGGTGCACACATAATAGCAGGGGAAGATTTGTCCTCTATAGGCTTTTCTAATATGTTTTTGAAAGCACTATGAAAAGGTGTCACCCTGTTTTTCTGTTGGTGTAATTTTCTCCTATTCTTTTCAGTGTTGTGTTTTTACATTGAGTTCCACGCTCACTGTATAAATCGCATCAAATCATGGCTCTTACTTAAACCGTTACTGTCACAAGGGTTGTCCCTACCTGGGTCACTAACCTGTGCCTGGGACCACTCTCTGGACAACCCACACAGACATTGATCTGTGATTGTAAGCAACCTTTTTTTTCCATGTACCTCCTGGGACATGAACGATGAAGCGAATCCATCATCCACTAAAAGGCCATTACACATCATCCAAATCGGCAATGATGAGAAATCACGTTCTACGGGAAAATCTATATGCCCTGCCGATAATTACTATAGAGGATTCCAACGGGGAGCTACATTGAGTGATTGGCTGTTCTATGCAGACTAATTCCTTCTGAAGGTATTTTATGAGGGGGAGGGGGGTGCATGGTACACAATTCAAAGAGAGGTTATTTAAATAGTTATTTCCTCTGGCCACATCCAAGACATTGCGTGTTCAGACCCTGTTAGAGCCTGCCCAGGATGGGTTGGCTGAGTGCCAGTTGTAACAGTGGAATGTGGGGTCAGTGGCCTGCATGGTAGAGGTGAAAAAACACAACCTAAAGGTCAACCACTATGTGTGCGTGTGTGTGTGTGTGTGTGTGTGTGCTCAGCCTTGTCTCATTTTGTTTGCTGATAAAGAGCTCAACACATATAGGACCTTCTGACAGTAGACGCCATCTTGTTTTAACACTTTCTTCAAAAGTGTGTTTCATCACGTTGAGGCGTACTGTTGATAATATGTTGACGAGAGTATCAAGGCAGGGCTGTGATAGTGAATGATTAATGCGCAGTGCAGCACAAAAAAAAAAAAAACACAAAAGAAAATACAGAGAGTTCAGATGTGGTTCAGATGTGGACAGAAAAGGCTTAGTTCTCAGCACGGTGAGACAGACCCATGGGGAGGTCTCGCCTTTTCAGGCCAAACAAAGTGAGTCAGACATGTTGTCTTTACACTGTTCTCTGAAGGCTTCAGACAGCTTTGATGGAAAAGAACAAGATCGAAAAGAAGCTCATTTTTTTACCAATAGCACTAGCGGCTTGTATTGAACAATTCAGTCACTATGCGACACCTGACACAATGATACATTATACCTCAGAACTAGATATCTGAGGTAGTAAAGTATCTACTTTAATACCTAGAGATATAATGAAGAACTCTGAAAATAAGGAACAGCCTTGCTATCAGAGCCTTGGAATTCTCTCAACATATACATGTGTGTGTAGCCTAATCATTTAACACGTTTTTAAAAGTTTGTAAACTATATCTTGCATACCATATCAAATTTCCTCTGAAAAGAGATTTTCATTTTTTCTTTACGTACAAAAATGCTTTATTTTTGCTGAAACGTTACCCTCTACATTGCCCAGGGAGATGAAGACAACTGGAAAAACAGGTTGCGTTGGCCTAATGCTGCTTAACGGCAGGGCTCCTCACCTTGCAGCAGTATGGTAGCTAGGGGACACTATATGGCCCCTCTATTCAAAGTCCTTTGACAAAGTAGGGAGGGCTCACACCAGACGAGGCAATTTGCCAGAAAGCCAGCCAATAGAGCCAAGCCAAGACGAGGTTAAACTATTGTTTTGGCTTAACAAGCAAGAGTGAACAGGCACAAAAAGAAAAACGGACAAAGAATGGCTAGGAAAATACCTGACCATTGAAGTGTATCGCGTCAACTTATTTTGTGTCATTTTAGACAAGTTAACTTCCATTTAGCTGGGTATGCTGGGATGAGCAAGCCAGTTAACATTCAAACAAAATGCACCTGTTCTGTAAACGCTGTTCTGTCCTTTAAAACTAATCTACCTTTGTTTTAATCATTAACATGTTATTGCTGGGGGCAGAAATATATCACTTACCCACACATGACAAAGGAGATTCCTTAGAAATAAATCCCTTTTATTCCATCTATCTATCTATAGGCACTTATTCCACAGAAAGTCTCCAATCCAAGAAAAGAATATCCAACTGTATCCGAGTAAGATTATCCTTAAACGATTTAGATTTTTTAACAAAAGTTTACATATATAAAAAAAAAAAAAAAAAAAAAAGCCAAGTCTGGGTCTTCCTCAGTTAATATTCCATTGAGAACATTCCATTAAACTGGAGGAATTGTCTCCTGGCTCTCTCCAGCAACGCGTCCCCAGCTGTGGCAGTAGAGTAGTGTGGTAGCTTCGGCAGAGATCCTTTCACTGGCAGAGCTTTCTCACACACTGAGCAGCTCTCGGGCGAGGGGGGGGGGGGGACGACGACTGCCGGGGAGGAGCCAATCCCAACATGTGATGTCATAGGTGTTGGATTTCACTCTGGAATGGAGGAGGGCTTGAGAGCCTTACCTTGCTGAACTTTGACCAATGAGAGAAGTCTGTGGGGCTCACCTGCACGTTGGAAAAGGTTTGAAGAACGAGTACACTTGATGTTATGTGATCTTTAGGCAAGTAGGCGACAAGATGTCTCTTAGCCGGGGGGGGGGGGGGGGGGGGGGGGGGGGGGGGTTTAGCTAATAAAGTAGATGTTCAAAGTTTGAGGGAAAACTTCTGTGTGTGTAAAAAAAAAGTTAAGTTCACTGGCTGCTTCTCTCATTACCATAAACATTCATTAAGCGCATGAGCTGAGAACACGCCGATGATGCACGTTAGAGCAAGGGTTAAACATCAGTGACCTTGAAGAGGCATTCCCACAGGTCCATCAAGTTACTATTATGGCAACATCTTAATGCA
This sequence comes from Amblyopsis rosae, assembly GCA_025399935.1. NCBI lineage: Eukaryota > Metazoa > Chordata > Actinopteri > Percopsiformes > Amblyopsidae > Amblyopsis > Amblyopsis rosae. Next base: position 12,175 of record JAODTR010058001.1, read on the forward strand.
GCTACTGCAGATTTCTCTCTAAGAACAAACAAACAGTGGGAACCTATCCTCATTCCTCCAGCAGCAAAGCGCAAGACTACAGTACATGCAACTCCCAGACACACTGCATCTCATTCCCCTCCGGGTCAAACTCTGCTGGCCACGGAGCTAATCATCCACAACAGATGTTCAGAAATGTCGGGCCGGATTTATGATGGGAGCTCAGAGGAACAGCCAAGTCAGCCATTGGTGATGTTTTTCTCTTGCATCCTACAAGGACAAGGGAGAGAGAGCATGTCAGCAATGCCCATCCACCCCCCACCCCCCTCCCCCGCGTCCAAATTCCCAGAGACTCACCGCTCGAGTCGACAGCACCTTAATAGACCACAAAGGCTCAAGACCTTAGGGAGAGTTTTGCTCATATACGAAAAGTACAGTGTGAACAGTAACTTGATTCGTGCAGCAAGGAACTATGGTGTCCACACATTCATCATATTCTTTCCAACTCAAAGACGTGAAATTGATACAGGATTGCAAAATCTAAATCCAAAGTCTAAATCCAAAAGTCCAAAAGTTTCTGAATATAATTATTCAGGTGATTGACAGTTATTTTTTGGTTTTATATAGGGGGTTTTTACAACAAATGAGAGAAAGTTGAGCCACATGATAGAGGAACATGATTACATGGTTACGTATTCAACTGTCCTACTGTTCTATTTGTTGTTAACAATTAGAGACAGACTGATTTAACTAGGGGGCTGCAATGTTCTGCACACATCAGACTTAGCAAGAGAGAAAAGTGCATATTTTAGCTTTAAACAATATGATGTTATATATACAGCATGACGAAAGTAATTACTGTATCTTTGGATGGCCTAAGAATGTGAGCTTCAGCTGCATACACTACAGTTAGCAGTGTACCTAAAGTGAACATAAGCCTATCAAACATCTACAGTGTATTACATTAATTCATAAATATTAAGCAACAACAAGCTGCTAATAGACACTTCGGAAAACTGTATCTCTGTTCTGTTTACATTCTTTCCCACAAAACATGCTGTGGGTACATCACAGAAGATATACGGCAAGATATTTGGCCAACAATTAGGTTAACAACATGCTGGCGTGAGTTAGTCGATTGCTATTTCTCCCTATAGCCAGACTATTAAGTGAGAGTATTGAAGGGCAAGAGGCTCTCGCTGTGAATCTCTGGCTCCTCCTCCATGAATGCAGACATTGAAACACACCCCTTAGCAAGTCTGAGAATTTACTACATCGTGACACACAACCATCCCCCTACCCTTTCAACAGATTTCAAAAGGTTGACAACCTCTTCTCCTCCCATCACTGGGAGTGAAACAACCACCCCCTCTCTTCCCTGCCTGAAGTCAGCGTGCCAACAATACCTCATTAGCAAATTCAAAGCAAAAGAAATAAACAACAAAGATTGATTTTGACTCGAACGGTTGTGCAATTTGTGCCGAACTGCAGGTGTATACGTGGTTGGGCAACACTAAAGTTATCTAAGAGCTGATAAGAACACCTGGATTTGTGGGAGCTGAAAAGTTGCTACAGTATGATGAACGGTTGTGTCCGCTGGTGGATAAAATGAGACACATTAGTCCCAGGCTTTCAAAATATATTAGTCTGCATTATCGAATAATGTCTGCCAGCTCACAGATGAGACAAGTTCCTAGATTTTGTGTCTGGCTGAGTGAAAGCTATTCATCTTCTTTTTTTTTTTTTTACCTTTCACTCACACAAAAAAACGTATTGAATATTATTTCTTATCTTAAAATGGCATTCAATGGTACTCTTTGTTATCTCCCTACACGGAGGGGCCAATGATAAACACGATTCTGGCTGGGCGCCACTGAGAAAATGCTGACCTGGGTCATAAACAGTGAGTTGTGAAAGTCTGTGTGCGGCTGGTAATGGGCTTTTAAGACTAACACTATGTCATCATGTCCACGAGCACAGCTGTGCAGCACCTGTTCAGTCCGATTCACAAGGCTGAGAAGCTTGGCTACTGTCACCAATACAATGGTCAGTGTACTAAGACTCTCTAACAAAGAATTGTAAAGGTGGTTTTATTATGCTTACAGCATACCAGATCGGTGAAGATTTTAACAATTTAAGACCATTTCAAGCTTAAACTGTCATTCAAGGTAAAGCGGCTTTTTATCGTCACATACACATACATGCAGTGAAATTCATCCTCTGCATTTAACCCATCCCTCAAGGGAGCAGTGGTCAGCGGCTGTGCAGCGCCCGGGTCACATGGCTGGTCACATGACACTGACTGGAGAACGAACCTAACCTAACCTGTTTTATAGTGGGGGAAACCGGAGCACCCACAGGAAACCCACGCAGAGAACATGCAAACTCCACACAGAAAGTGATGCAGCCAATGAGCAAAAACAAACACTAGCAAACGAATCATTTGCAAACACAATTTAAACACTTTGTTTCATCGGTGACCTCGCAGACCACACGTGTCAGAGGCAGCATCTCTGCAGCCCTACAGTATATCCCTTGGCTAACAAGCGTGTTAGACAATGTGTTTGCCTTTCCAAGTGCCGCATCCATAAGTCAAGCTAAAATACACACAGCTGCGCAGCGAACTTCAGGCGAACACTCCAAACATCAAGGGTACGCATTTGACCCTGAATTTTTCTTGTGACTGTCTGCTGATAACAGAGGCTCCTGCGCGTGGGCGGTATGGGGGTGGGGCGAAGGGGAGCGTCTGGCACGTGACGACCGTCGGTGTGAAAAAGACAAGGACAACGAAGCACAGGAAAAACAAACACACAGATAAGATTGGCCTCGGCGCGCTGACCTTCAGCGCGTTGAACCGGCCGCTCGCGTGTTTTTGTGTCCACCTTTGTGTATGTTTGTGCACGCGCGACCAGACGTGCACGCACCTGTCCCGGACAGGAGGACGGAGTGTACAAAAAAGAAAACAAAGGCACAAACAGAATGTGTACGGAAGGTGCCGGGTCCTATTTTCCTGACGCTCCAAAAAAGGCCAAGGAGCGTTCCGCATTACGCCCGGGGTGCTGACGAGTGCCAGGCTTGGCTCTCGTGTGGACAGCGGCGGCGCATGCCGCCGAATGCCTGAGACAAATCATTTTTTATCTGAGACCCCGACGGGTATTGACAAACCGCGGATGCATTTAGATAGCCCAATTAAAATGGGGAAATGAAGCGGTGTGGAGGCACTTTACAATGCTGTGCACCCCGCTCCACCCCCCCCCTCTTCCCCCTTCCATCCACAGAGAAGCTCCGTCACTCTAGTGGGGCAACCCCAGGGGCAAGAGAAGGTCAAAGGTCATCAAAAGAGAACAACGTATACCTATTGTTTAATCGCATAAATTCATAAAGTTGTTTGTTTTAGGTTGTCATTAAAAACAAATAAAAAAAGGTGCTCGGGTCGGCTGTGCCCTGGACCGATAGTGGGTCCGTCTACGCAGCAATCAACCCAACTAACAACCCCAGCCCCACACA
>JAODTR010058001.1:15760-30446 GCA_025399935.1 Amblyopsis rosae
GGGTCGGCTGTGCCCTGGACCGATAGTGGGTCCGTCTACGCAGCAATCAACCCAACTAACAACCCCAGCCCCACACACACAGCCTTTACATACCTAGCTATCTTAAATGGTTAAATGGATCCTATAGGCCCAGAAGGAGAGGGCCAAGGCCTCTCCACGATGCTGTAGCGCTGTCTAACCAAACGTTTTTAAGAAGAATAGAGTGCGGACAGCGCATGACGGATCTGAAATGTGCGTTTCCAACCAAAAGGCTCTGTCACATTGTTATTGACAATCATTCCGATGGATCCTCTACCTCTACCGCTTATTTGCCCTACAGAAAAGATCATTGTGTTAGTCGAGTTAGTTTTTGTTTTGTACTTTCCCTCGGAATTGTATGTACTGGTTACATCAAGATTTGTTCAGTACTTTTCATTCATTTAATTTAGACAATTCTAATTTATGAACTTCTTTTTGATACACTAATGTTTTTCTGAAGCATTGTCTGCATTATGGTTAGGCTCTTAAGCGAAGCCTACAGTTGGTGCTGAAACAAAGAATGAGTCATCAATGATTTCCTGTGTATATATTGACAATATACTGTATGATTGATTATTTATATCGTTTTTGTTTCTGTTCATTACTGTACCACAGTAAGTTATACTCTCAGAGAATTTTTTTTGACAAACATCAACTCTAAATGCGTATTTATATTTAGAAAGTTATTTTTGTGTCTACCCATTTGTGACGGTTTGCCACACCCACATTTCAGCTCAACCAATAGGAGAGTACTGGCAGCTACAGTAGCCAGAGACAGAACCCGCTAAAATAAACAGTTATTGTATTTATATTACCTAAGTGTAATTATAGAAATACCTTTGTTGAACATGTGTAAATAATAAATAATTTGACATTTTAAATAAATTGAAAATGTTACCACCAAATAGACACCATTACCTTAATAAACACAATGTATTTTTTAAACAGTAACTGCAGTATTGTATGAAGGATGACTCATCAACCTCATATCATCAAACCAGCCCAGGGCCTTATGTCACAAAGTAGGATGTACCATAAAGTGTCTAAATAAAACATATATGACTACCTTGGCTTTTCACTGAGTGTATTGTGTTTGTATTGTATTGCACAATCCACAGAGCAGTCAGAAAAGTGACATTTAATGACAAATCTACTGTCCTTCCTGCATTCCCAGTAATACCAAACATGATAACTATAACTTATATGGCATGTGTTTATGCTATGGTATTACGTGTGTAGTTAGCATGTGTAACGGTGGCCAGCAGGCAGCTGTGCAGTGAAGTTAATCCTCACTCCGACACCTCATAGGACGCTCTGGTGATGCAGGCTAGAGCCTAGGGGCTTTAGCCTGCCTTGTAGAGCGGCCGCTCTCTGAGTGGGAGATCGGGGTTAGATTCTCTGAGGGGGACAGACTATATCTCCGTCCCATTAGTAGTGCCAGGACCAGACGTGAAAAAACTACATAGCAGTAGATTAGGCAACTATGATTTCATAAAATTAGTTTATTCCCATACAATACATTAACATTAGTCTCTTTTATTTATTTATGTATTTGTACAAACATTTTTATTTTTAAATGTGAATAATAATGGTGGTTACTAGAAGTACTTTATAATTTGGTTTATCATTATCTGTTTTTTAGCCACTTTTCACTATTTTGATTGACATTTTAACGGCCTACAGTAAGCTAACAAAAGCACCACCGTACTATACAGTGCAGACAGATAGTATGCCTTTGGCCGACGCCTCTGGTCAGAAAATTCCACCTTATCCACCTTTCTAATTCGTATTTAATGTCCCACTGCAATCCACTGTACATTATACATAAAGTGCAGCATCAAAGGGACTACTATGACATTAAGTAATTCATCATTGTAAACACTAGGGGGCTCCGTCGTAGAACAACTGCCAGGAAGTGTCTTCCACCTGCGAAGGAACGCGGAAGTGGGTTTGTTTTAACGCTCGGAGGTTTTCCAACGTGTATTTTCTCCTCTCGATCACGGCGTGTATCATGGAAGCTGTAATAGACATGCCGTTAGATGCAGAGCGTCGGGACGACAGCGATGGAGTGGGTGAGCAGGTTAAGGCAAAGAAAAGAAAAATATCTCTTTCAATGTAAGTTGCTTGTGTTGCCTACCGTTACCTGTATATAGTAAAGACGTGCTGAAGAGTCTTGAGGCTAGCGCTTCGGTCCTTGCTTGAGTTCAGTGCCAGTAATCATAAGGCATTAATGGCAGAAAACATGTATAGCTAAGTGTTCCTGCAAGCTGCATTGGTCTTGCCCCCAAATGTTCTGTCTAGGAGGACATATATTGCACCGGGGGAACTATTTCCACACTACACCGTCAACGAACCTGCCAGTTTATCAAATAATACATGGTTGTGAAATCCTTGACTCAGTTGACACAAGAACCAAGTAAAACGAATAAATGCAACAAAGACATGGCTGAAGACGAGTTTACTTTGATACTCTTAATAGTGTACTCATTGTTTTTTGCCTTTATGACCAACCATACCCCTCAACCACGCCGTAATGTGGATGTTTTCGTTCTGCCATGACAGCTGTAGTGTGTGCGCATCGGCGGAGGCCAGGTACACCTGTCCAGGATGTCTCCGGCACTCTTGCAGGTGAGCATACTGCTGTCTGTCTGAGTCAATTAGGAATGACCGTGTAGTTTTTCCTGCTTATGGTGATATTCTTTAATACGGGCAAACCTTTGCTAAACAACACTTTTTAAAGCTGGATACTGTGTATATCATGGGACTTTAAGGTTTCTTACAAATGCAAGGTCTTTGTGATCTTTACAATATGGTGAAATTGCCTTCCCTTTATATAAAAGATTGAAACACTGGTAGCCTACATGTATGTGTATATAAAGCAGCACTGGGCCTGTTGCCTACTAATATTTGCTCTCCGTTAATACGGAATGAGCTGCACAATATTTTCAAGGAGGTTCATGTGTTTCATGGGGAATTTACAGTATTAAAGGAATATATTGTTTACTGCTGTGAATGTTTGTATGTTTTTGTGATCTATTGCATGTTCATTCTGCCTATCCTTAGTGCTGTGTGATTATGGAAAACATAATCACGATTACTTTAGTCAATGTTGAAATAATAATTATTATACACGATTACTCAATAACATTGGAAAGATATTACTGCACTTAAAAATGCAATGAAATGGTGAAACAATTCAGGAAAAAAAGTTCCCTAACTTTTCCATAAATTTTTCACATCAGAGGGGCAAAGTGCACAAGTCATTCAGAACACAAGACAAAATACAAGTTTAGATGGCAAAACATAATCAATTACATAGTTTTTCTGATTGTTAGGAACCAAAATTGAAATCGCATTTCAAATTTGGTTAATTGCACAGCCCTAATAGATCTGCTGACCTTCTTCGCATGTCCCCCTTGATAAACGGAGTTTTTACATAAAGTTTTGCCTGGTTAAATAAAGATTATATGAAAGACAAACAAAAAGAGAGCTCTCTGACCACTGGGAGGCAGAGCCATGCAAAGCTTTCAGTTCAGCGCTGTACAACTCTATTTGAACTTTTTTCTAGTTCAGTTTTAGCTGTGTTGTACACAAAAGGTAGACTTGTGAGACCTTCTGGATGTTGTGAGCTCTAATTTCATTTTGCTACGAGAATCAATCTGGATCAATCCATCCCTTAAAATCCATTCATCCCCTCAACTCACAAGGCTACATTTTGGGAAACGTCCTTCCTACATGCACGTATTGGTCTAAATTACGTTTTGGATATTAAAAACGCAATGCAGATTTTCTATATTTTAAACATCCAGATTTTGTACTATACAGCTTGTAAAGTATAGTGAGTTTGAAACATTATAACCAGCTAGCTAGCTAAATGCACCCTACATCAGGCTATTAGTTACCCCCCACCCCCCTCCCATTTTTTGTGACAAAAACGTTGCCAGGTTTTAGTCAAATCAGTTATTAGCAGACCAAATGTGAGAGCCACAGGTTGCCAGGTTTTAGTCAAATCAGTTATTAGCAGACCAAATGTGAGAGCCACAGGTTGCCAGGTTTTGGTGAGAGAAATCGTAAATTAGTAGAGCTTGTCAACATGTTAATATTGCAATAATATATGGAGTCCCCCCTACTTCAATCAATATTGCTAACACTTTTGGACACTTAAAATTATGTTGTGTATATAATCAATGTTTAAGATATTGCATTGCATTGACGTTTATTCATATTTTATGATTTATGACGTAACTGTTACACTTCACAAAACACACTTTTGAGCACAAAAATCTATTAGCCATGATGGAGCTGTTTGCAAATAGAGGCAAGACTTGCAGGTGGAGTGAAAAATGAGCTCACAGCGAGTAAAAATTATATTAAAAATATGAACAATGCATCTAAAAAGTATTATCGGCAATCGGTATCGGACGATTTTTCAGACTGTTAGTCGGCAATCGGTATCGGCCAAAAAAAACCCATCTGATCGGTGTATCTCAAATTCTATGAGTATTTGAATATTGGTTGGGAAATACCATGTGGGATGTTCCTGTGAAATGGTATTGGGGCTGATCTGCTCTCTTCTGTGACCCCACAGCTTGCTTTGTGTTAAGAAACACAAGGGCCAGTGGCGATGCAGTGGCGTTCGAGACAAGACGGCGTTCGTGGCCCTCTCGAAGTTCGACCAGATGGACCTTCTTAGCGGTGAGCTCCGAGTTGGCTCTTTTGTCCTTGTCCCTCTTTAGATTTGTTTTAAGGAGGTAAAGTAGTCTCAGCCTCTCCATCAGCACTACATCACATAAGCTACTCTGTTCTTCCGGAAGTGAGGAAGTCGATTTTCATTGGCTGTTTGCATTGTCACTCAGTCTGTATCTGTAATTGTGGTGCGGTACATTTCAATTGTTACATTTATATTAAGCAATTCCAGTAGCCAGTTGAGGTGGTACGGGCAGTAAGGATGCCCCCTGGGCGCCTCCCTTGGGAGGTGGTCCAGGCACGTTTATTATTATTTTTCTTCAAAACAGAGCCAATTAGATAGAATATCTAATTATTAATTATTATTAGATAGCATACCTATAGTTACATGTAAGTGCAATTAAAGTAGTTTTACCGTTTGGTATATGGGACATTTCAAATGGCACTGCCCAAATGTGCCCACCTGGCTAAATTGAAAATTTCCACCTGACATGCCTCTAATAAAACCTCTCTCAATCTGCTCTGCTTCACTCTATTATAATGAACCATTGCACAGGTAATATTCAGATGTTGGGTTATTTATTTCTATAGGATTTAGGCTGCAACTGCATCATCCCAAAAATAGATTTTTACTTTAAAAGGTAGTAGATTTTTAGGTGGAAATGAAATATTAAAGTTTTGCTGTTTTCCATCTCTATAAACTTTGCAATGGTAATATACATATGTTTAGTTATAATGTACTCACATTCAATAGCTTCTGCCCTATCAAATGAGACCAGAAGTGTGCATGTAGGCCTCCTGGTTGAGGAGCTACACTTAGCAAAGCTAAAAATGTTGTGTGTTGACATGTGTCTCGTTCTCTGCTCCAGACTACAGGTTTCTGGAGGACACCGGTCGGTTTGCAGACAGCGCCAGGAGAGACCGCTTCAACGGCGTCCCCCACAACACCGCCAGGGTGAGTTGGCCTCGCGTCCCCTGAATGCATTAGGCCTTCTTAAAGGTGCAGTCAGCAATGCTGGAGAAAGACTCAACACAAAAACACCCTTCACGGTGCGCCCTCATAAGCGCCGCCCCCACCACACTGGACACACACGGCGAAGACTGGGATGGTGTCGAGTGGTTTATATTGTTTTACACATGGCTGTGTAGGAACACCAAATCATATTTTCATTGCATACAGAGCAACGGGCAGCCAGCAACCCATGAGGAGATATTTGCTTTGACAGATTCAAGGTAGTCTTTGTCATTATTATTATGGGATACAGATTGTACTGGTTTACAATCGCTGACTTTAAAGTCTCCACTTCTGTCCTGGACAGTTCTACACCAGTGTAGTGTAAGCATTCATAACAACATGCAAATACTTGAGTAAAGTTCCTTTGTCTTTGGTTGCTATTCTCAATAAAGTACAATACAGCTGTGCAGGCTGTTGCACGGATCATCATCATTATGGTTATATCTAGTCTAATTGTAATTTATTATAGATTATATCTAGTCTAATTACAGTGTGGTGAAACTGTTGAGCATGTGTCTATTTGTAAATGAAGAGCAGGGTTGGAAGTAACTGATTACATGTAACTAATTACAAAAATTTAACTGTAATCCATTACAGTTACCAGCAAAAATAGGGTAATCAGATTACAGGTATTTCAAACAAAAAATGTATGATTACGTCTGCGACTACTTTCAAATTGAAACAGGAATTTTGCAGAAGAAAAACGCGTGAAACAACTGGCTGTTTTCTGAAAATTAACGTCAATTAATAATTGAAATGAAGTCTTACTTTTCGAAAGATCAAGAAATTGCTTTGGATGGCATTTCAAAGGAACAATGTTTAGACGTGAAGTAATCAAAGTAATGAAAAGTAATCAGATTGTTACAAAATGTAAGTAATCCAAAAATTACGTTACTGATTATAATTTGTGTCTGGTAACTAGTAAATGTAATGGATTACATGTAAAAAGTAACCCGCCCAGCCCTGGTGAAGAGAGATGGCAGGCAAATGCAGGAGGACATAGAAATGTAACATTGTGATGTCCTAATTGCCCGCTTCTGTGCACTGTGTTTCGTGTTTGCCTCCTGTATGCGCTGCTTTGGCACGGTGGCGTTCCAAACCACAGACATCTGTTTACATAAGCCGCGTGTCCTTGCCAGTGCTGGATACCACCGCCACACACAGGTTACATCTAATGGAGCTGAGCAGTACTGTTCTCCTGTGGTTTTAGAGGGGCGGTCAGTCTAGCAGTACAAATGGTACAAATGACTCAAAATAATGAGTCAGATTATCTGCGAGGGCTAAAAGCTTGGAACACAAAGACCTTCCCAGTATGACCAACAAGGTGTAGTTTATATAATAATACATCTATCCTACCCCCTCTCCCTATACTGCGCCTGGGTCATTAAAGGGCTCCGCTGATCCCAGAGTAGTCAGGCCTGTTCTTTTGAATGGAGGATCGGCTGCAGATTTGACTTTATTAACTTTGCTGTTGGTGACTTTGCTTTGTTGATGCCGAGCACATAAGTGGCCCTGATTGTTTAGCCGCTGTTTCTTCTATGGTTCTCTTGACCCCTTAGGCGGTGTGTTAACAGGGGGGCAGGGTCTGACTAGGTTTGAAGTAGCCGTGACGTGTGGCGACCGGTGGTACTGCAGTCGGTAGAACCATCTGCAGTACACACCGCATTCATTAATTCATTATCGATTTTACTGCTCGGCTGAATATTTTTCAGGTGCCACACTTGGCTCATATGGTGCTTCGTAATATTATTTTGGTGCTTATGCACATATATTCTTTCTAACAATGTCATTAAAGCCAGTTTGGACAATTGTTTGTCATGACGTCATAATCATGTGACATAGTCCTATGCTCTTTCTAGCTGTTGCTCGTGCATTTCTCGTGCACAAGCAACAAGCAGCGTATTGGCGACCACAGAATCGATCCTACTTTTAGTGTAAATGCTAAATATTAAACCAAACAAGTATAAGAGTACAGTCTAAAACAAAGAATCCTTTAGTATTTTATGTTGTGCTACGGCACACGCGCACGAGGCTTGAAGTCAGGAACAGCCTCGCAGGTTGTCTTCTGTATGTACTGCACATGTGTCAAAAGAGCCACTTGATTTAGAATCTCGTGCTTCACTGTGACAATGAGCAAAGACGTTGGAAGTACGAGCTGCCATATTCTTCCCTGCTGTGTATCTATTAATGTCTGTGATACACTGTTGGGCTGGTAAACTGTGAGTTAGATATTGTTGGATCATCATTTTGTGTTTTGACCAAACTAATCTGCTGTTTGTTTTATGTTTAAAGGCCAAGAAGCTGATGAACTTTGCCCGTAAGATGAACATCAACCTCCGGTTCTTTCCCATCACCTTCACGAAGAACACGGAGAACTCCACCATATTTCTCTCGAGGTAAGACGGCACACCAAGCATGTGTTAGACCGCTACACTGTAAGAGCCCCAGGCTACCTGTCACATCTTATAGTGAAGAGCTCTTTCTCCTTCTTTAGGTTCTATAATGTTAGACAACATGTTTCTTGTACATAGTTCTCTGATAGAGAAGGGCTAATGTAAGCTACGCTACCCTACTGTGAAGAAATATGACTTATCTGTTTATTTACTTACCTTTGGGGGGATGGGGAGAGCTTAATAGAAGTATCTTGTCTAGTGGTCTCGGACCCCATCGTATGTAGGCATCTTGCAGTGACTAGCGCTGGTGATAATGCATTAAACCTAAATGGAAGAGCACCCTGTTCTAGTGCAGGGTTATTGGCAACTGCACGCCATGAGATGACCTTGCCACAGGATGGCGCTCTTGCTAAAGCCCCCAACCAGTGCAGAACCACGGCTTCATACAGTCTCTTGAGAACACATGCACTAAACTGAGGGGCCTAGGTGACTGGCTCTCACACACACGACCACACACACGCACATTGTTGGTAACCGATTGAGACCTCCGTGGTACCTTTTTGGCATGCGAAGGGCTTGCTCTGATTGATTGGTTGGGAGGAGTATGTTTTAGCTTCCCCAGTGCGACCCAAGTTGTGGGTGCAATACTCTTTAGGTAGAAATGTAATGATGTCACTGGTATGCCCGCCCCCTCACTAGCACCTGTTACTCTTATCCTCAATTTGAGTCCATTCTGTCGACACCCATCGACAGTTTTATGGCATTTCTGTCCCCCTATAATCGAGAGGGGTGGAAGAAGCAGCCCCTTCCTCCCCCACATACTCAAAATAGTATATTAGCAACTGCTTCATGGTATTTGTGTCCCCCTATAATCAAAGGGGAGGGGGACACAAACTATCTTTCTCCCACCCCACCCATGGCAAAATAGATGCCTAGATAGATGGTAGACTGTTGTTCAGACAGATGGACGACAACAGCAGTTGTGGCAGAGCGTGTTGAATCTGGAGAAGGTCAGCGTCTGCTGCCGGGCCGTGCCAGGGAATCCTCCCCCCTTGTCGCCTGGCACCACAGCTGGTTCTGATGTTCTCAGTAACCGCCGCCCGCCACCCACCCTGTTGTCCGCCTCACGGAGAGCGAGGGTCAGCGTGGCGCGAGGCGCCATTCACGCACGTAGCGGCCGGCGCCCTCAGTGAGGTTTTACTGGACTCGTTTTCTCCATCCTACGTGTGTGTGTGTGTGTGTGTTTTGGGGAGGAAGGCGGGGGACAGACAGACAGATAGACGGCAAACGGGCAGCTGTTTTGTTTCTCCACCTAACGGTGGCTCCAGCGCCGTGCACAAAGACTCCTTGTATGCACAGAGGATGCGTGGTCTTCAGTGAGCCACGACGCCGCACGCTCCCCTTCATTCCACATCTCAGGGGAACATGGCAGAACATGGCCGGGCGTAGTGGTCTAGAGCTCCCTGCCAGAAGGTCATTGGCCTGCCTGGAAGCATCCTACCTGCTCCTTTGTCTCTTATTTAAAGGTGTAGTCAGCGATTTGTAAGCTGATGCACTTGTTGTCACATTCAAGCGACTATCTCTTTGCGGTTTGCTGGCTGCCTGTTTTGTGTGCGCAAGAGCCCTGGGAACACAAGCGTAGTGGTGCAGATCGCACCGCACAACACCGTCCCAGCCTTGGCAATGTGTGGGGGAGGAGCTTCTGAGGGAGCCCACCACCAGCGGCGTACGGCGGTGCGTCTGGGAATGCAACGGTTCGAAACGTAAAGACAAATTGACGGAGGACCTCGGAAGTCTGCAGATGTCCAAAGGATGTTTATGGCTTGACGCCCAGAACGCCCTTTTTCTTTTTAATAATGCTTTATAATGTTGTTCTACCCAGCGTTAGGTCGCTATGGATACGGAGCTGATTGTAGTTGCCTCCCTGTGACAACGGGGCCCCCGCGTCTCTGCGTCTACGTCGGGGGAAGGGCTGATGTACTGTACAAGCAGTACGTAACAATGGTACATGTAATAAACTGCAGCGGAGGTGGATGTGAGCCAGGCAGCCTTCAGCAGGCAGCAGCACGCAATATAGAAAGCAGATGGAGCAGGGGGGAGCTGTGGGGAGGAGGGGGGGGAGCAGGGTGGGAGGAGGGGGGGAGCTGGGGGGGAACATTGCTGGCAGATGGAGAGGCCGGCGTGCCCGGCTGTGACGTGCGGTGGCGGGGCACCAACACACCAACGTGCCATTTTGCACGGTCACGTCCGTCGGTGTGGGTCTGTCTGCTACATGAGCCTGTCTGTCTGTCTGTCTGTCTGTCTGTCTGTCTGTCTGCTACATGAGCCTGTCTGTCTGTCTGCTACATGAGTCTGTCTATCTGCTGCATGAGCCCGTCTGTCTGCTACATGAGCCTGTCTGTCTGTCTGCTACATGAGCCTGTCTCTGTCTGCTGCATGAGCCTGTCTGTCTGCTACATGAGCCTGTCTCTGTCTGCTACATGAGCCTGTCTCTGTCTGCTGCATGAGCCTGTCTGTCTGCGTGCCCATTCCATTAGCACCTTTCCCTGGTCACACACACACATAACACACACGTAGCACACATAACACACACAACACACACACATACATACATACATACATACACACATACCACACACATAACATAACACATACACACACATACCACACATAACATAACGCACGCACACACACAGATAACATACACATACACACATACATACACACACACAATATGGTACTTCAGTCACCATGGCAACGGATCCCTGATGGAGCTTCTGTCACTGCAAACTGGTTTTTGTGGCCCTGCGTGACTCAAGCGATTTTCCCTTTAATGTGGCAACACCCCATAATTTTCCAGTTGCTGTGTATCCAAATGCATATAAAACGTGCCTATAAAATGGTTTAATTCCCTCTTCAAAGGTGTACGTGTTGATTTTATATGTTTCACCCTTGTCCCATCTCACTCTGCACATGCTTGTCTCGTGCGTATTGTTACTGTAGCTATTAATAACCTGTAGGGACTTTGGTTGGAAGGTATCTGGCTCCCTAAAAGTGGCAGTTTACTGAAATGCTGATTTAAATTAATCAATTTCAGTAAGCGTGCAGCATAAAGAATAATATGCAATAAGATTCCTAAGCTCAGATGTGTAGAAGGATTCTTGGGTTACACCTGATCAATGTTCTTCTCTTGGATTCCTCCACCCTTTGCTCATGCAGTGGTTATTGGATTACTCACAATGGTACTGTTATTCCATGTCTCATAATAATCTACGCCTTGGTATCTTCACTGAAGTCATCGCTGTGCAACATACGTCCTCACCAAACCAAACCCCCTGGATAGGAAGGCCCTGGTGAACGGCTACGCAAAAAGCTACACTAGTGGCTGGAGGCTGCATGCTAACGCTAATGCCTCCTTCAGTCAGTCAACTCATTCTAAGACACATTGCTGATGTTTTATTCTTGTTTATTTGTTTTGACTGTGGTACGGGCTTTGTTTTCCATCTGTTTTGTATTGCGCTGGCTAGCCTTTTGGCTGAGTTGGCTTGTGTCACTGTGAAAGTGAAGTAAACCCACAGAAACAGTGAAAAGATGTAACGTGTGCTGAATGAGACTATTTGAGTTGACCTCGTGTACAATACAAAACCTAATAGGTTTGACCAGTTCATTGATGGACTATCATAGGCACAGCGCTCCTCTGAAATAACACATTTGTTTCTGGATTTTCCTGCTAAAGGAGGAGACAGAATATGCAGTGTTCACATTGTGCATGATGTTTTCTGTTCAGACTGATTGTAATCATGTATTATTGTGACTTAGACGTGCCAGAAAGAACCATCTGGTGAAACTGAAAGCAGGCGCTTTCCACAGAATACTTACTGCTAGGGTTGGGCCGCTAGTCGATCAAACATAAAATATAATAAGCCTACTGCCTAGTCATTTATTATCTACTACTTTTATAGATAGTATATGGGCACATTTCTATAACTTTACAGTATTTTGCCTCACATTGACCGACACATTCATACACCGATGGTGATTGCTGCCATGCAAGGTGCGACCAACCACCGGGAGCAGTTTGGGTTAGATGTCTTCCTCAAGGATGCTTACAGGCAGGTCAGCATCAGGGTTTGAACCCACACCCAGACCACTAGAACACCCAGACCACTAGACCATCCTGCCCCGATACAGATAATAATAATAGTAATAATAATAATATAATAATAATAGTTTTTTGTTAGAAGTTTAATAAATGAGGCTAAGAGAAAATGTATAGCGCTTGCATCCGCTATTTTCGGAAGCTTAAACATTGAGGGGAAATGGCGACAAGAAAAGAGTGTTGGCTCATTTTGTGTGTTGGAAATTCGGAAGCAAAGCGTATTTGATTTTATTTCTGGAATATCGTGGAATTTTAAAAAGTCTACTCAAGACATGGAAAGTCATGTAATTTTATTTATTTGGGTCGAATCATGGAATTTCTGTGAATTTTGTTTGAAGTATATTTACAGTAACACTTGTATTTACTTTTTTATACAAATGCCGGAAGAGTCAATATGGCCGTCTTTGGAAGATACCCCCTTTGAGTCAGTCTCCCTTTATATTGGCTCGGCCCCAGTTGTGTTCCTCTCCGCTTGGCTCACCTGTGCATTCCTGTCCAGCAACCGAGGGCCTTTCTCCCAGGTATGCACCGTGCCTTATGTTCATCTCTGGGCCGAGCCCCTTTTCCATCGGGAGACATACTTTCCATTTGATGTAACTGACTTGCCTTCACACCTGGAGCCGCACCCTTTCCGCACACGCACGTGCACGAGAGAGGCAAATGTGGAACCTCTGCTGAAACAAGGAAAACCTAATAATGCATTCCTGTGATTCTTATGGGGGTTGGTAGGGTGGGGGTGGTTACCGTGGTTACTTCCCACACCTAGTAGGGAACTCCTTCATAGACCCTCTTCTCGTGTACACACACACACACACACACACACACACACACACACACACACTGCCTCCGCTAATGTCAAACGAAACCACCTTTCACTGGATGTTCTGCCAGTTCTCTACATTATCCTACTGCCTTTTGAACAACCCCCCTCCCCCCTTCTAAATCCCTTTCCAATGTCTTCACGGGGAAAGGGGAAAAAAAGCCTCGTTCCTGTTATGTAACGCTGTCATCTGGGTCCACACATCACCTCTAGCGGCATCTCCAGTGTTGTTGAGGACTTCATGCTGGATGCAGAACATATTTGTTTGTAATCATGGCCGCTGGCCAGGTGTGTGTGTGTGTGTTTATATGAGGTGCTACAGAACAAAGTTGGGCACAGTGCCCTCCAATGTTAAGGACACTTGGTAAAGATGAACAAGAAAGAAACACAGGGAACAACACTGGCTTTAAGTTCCCCATCAGCACGGGGAAGATGAATTAACAACACAACAAGGGTTGACCATCAAATCTGCCACAACAACACCAAGAAGATGCGTCTGCATTTATCGGGCCGTAATTGAGACGCTTGAGATAAACGGACAGCCGGCTAGCTAGCGGACTGCGAGGAGATATTTGCTGAACTTGACTTGAAGGGTATTTGCTTACAATCGCTGACCCCGCCCTTTAAAGCCTCATCCTCTCAGAGCACCCCAGGCTAATGCCAGGTCACCCTGTGCGACAGCATGAGCAAAGTAGCCCTTCTGGGGCGCGCCCAGCAACCCAGAACGCCCGTCCACATGTTGTAATGGTTGCTATGCAAGCGACACCCCGTAATAAGCTGCTAATATGTGATATCTACCAGCTGCTGTCCAGAGTGTGTATCTCTCAGTCTCCATGGTGAGCCTGGTGTGCTAACTAGACACACACACGCACAAACGCTTTGCACGCGCGCACACAGTCGCACACACACGCGCACAACACCCACGTAATCACACAGACACACAAACGTGTGCACAGACGCACGCACACATGCGCAGGCACGTGTGTGGAAGTGGCTAAGGGCTTTGTGTTGTCTTGTGTAATGGGGAGCCACCGGGAGGCCACCGGCCTCTGACTGCTACAACTGGGCTTGCTGAGAGGCTTCTATGAAAGGGCTGCTTGTGAGAATGTTTTCCCTTCTGGAACCGTGTGCCCAAAGTCATGTTGCTCACGCTGTGCCCCCCCCTCCCCTGTGCAATCATCTTAGGGAGAGGCGGTTCCTTTGGCACGTGAAGCTCCTCTTCCCTATGAGCAGTGCGTCCTTTAGCGAGAGGTGAGTCACAGTTCGATGTCGCTCGGCATATCCAGTACATGTTTGATTTATTTGTATTCTATTGCTAAGCCCTTTATTCTGTATTATTCTTTTGCATTCTTGATTCTAATTGGATGGGCCACATATTTGTTGTTGTTAGTATTATTTATAATGAAGTACTGCATATCTTAATGTTTACAATCAATTTGCTGACTACATTGTTTCAATTATTACGAGTAGCAACATTAGCCATGTAATCGTTAAAATAAACGTTTACAGAAGTGTTTTAAAGTGTTTAATTGAGAGAGCTACCAGCAGTGATTGTAGTACCTAGGCTTTTCTCACTGTCATGCACGCACACACAC